>JASAOA010001732.1:0-57369 GCA_030849815.1 Vickermania spadyakhi
TGCAGCCTGAACACCCTTGGTGATGTACGGCAGTTCAGAAGCAGCTACGCGCGTATAAATCACAACGCCAACTCCACACTACCACAGGCGCCTGCGCCACGCAGAATGTGCGGTGCAGCGACTGGAGTGCTCGCTTGCTGCAGCCACGCGGTGTGTGTGTGTGTCGTCCCCGGCAGGAGCAGCAGCAGCAGCAGCAACTGGCACATCCGCAGCCACAGGAGGGAGAGCAGCGGAGCCATGAGGGACATGGTGAGGCGGAGGTGAAGAAAGGGGAGCTGCGAGGAACAGTACAGATCTGATGAATATCTCTCTATATATATAGATATAGATATAGAGATATCAATGTGTTAGTTCTTGTTTATGATAGTTTTGAGAGAATAAGAAGTTGAGCACTATTATTGTGGAAAAGAAAAACAATAATAAATGTAGGTTACTTAGAAAAAGTACGTAAGAAGTTGAAAAATGCAGATGAGAAAAGTAAGGAGAGAGAGGCAACATATCATCAGCATGTTTATGAAGAGAGTGGCGTTCGAGTACAATTGTTCCAGCAGCAGTGTCGGGTGGAAGCCCACAAGGCCACGACTGGCATTCAGCTTCTTAATTCTTGTTTGTGTATGTGGAAGTGAAGATACGCATGTCTTTGCACTCGGTAAGAGCCCCTCCACCTGAAGAACAACACTCCGCTGAACGCCGCAGCAGTGTTTGCCCTCCCAACTGCAAGGGAGAAAACATTACCGTACCTCGAGTCTGCGTGGAAGTTCATGGAACCCAGCCGCTACGAGGGAATGATGACAAGCCGCACGCTCAAGTCGACGCAGCTCTCCCAAGCAGAGATAGATGGAGCAGTAAGAATGGGAAAGTTCGAAGAGTGTTTGACTTCACAACAGAAGGGCTCTCGACTTCCGTACGGCTGGAACGGGGTCAACGTTTTTACGGTTCCGGAGCTGAAAGGCAGACGAAGGCTGATCACTGAACCGTTAGTAAATGCATGCATCAACCGTAAGACCCTACCGAAGCTTAGTTATCCTACGAGACTGGGCAGACGACAGGCGCTGCGCAATGCACACTACATGCTTCAGATCGACTTCGAAGCCTTTAAGGACGTCATTCCCTTACCGGAGAGCATCCGTCACAATTATTTTTTTCCGCAAGTGCAAATCGCTCCTTCAGACTCCGGACTCTACCGACGGGAGGAGGCTGGAGCGTGGCTGTCGGCCAGGCTGTCACATGGACAATTGTGGATATCGATGCGCCGTGTATCATCTACACCATGATCGACAACATCTTGATAGCTGGGATACAGCAGCGTTCCGGCTTCTTCCCGCCGAATTGGCGTCTCGTACGTGGCACTGAAATTCGCTTCCTTGCCGTAGTGCTGGGCAATCGTCAGGCAAAACGTCACGTCCGCTCTCGAGGTCTTTTTTAGCGACACGTCTCGTTTCCTCAGGGACGAGATGTCCCCTACTAGCGCGGCAAGGGCCCACACCATGACTAGGAAAAGTGCTGCCTTCCGGAAGCTGCTCTGAAGCACTCTCTTCCCTACCTCTATCTGGGAAAACGAGAGGATCGTAAGATGGGTGAGACATTTTTGAAAGACTGGTTCCCGTCACTGAAATTTCGGAGGAGCTTAGCATTTAAATATATCAAGCCCCTCACACACTCCGCTTGGAAGCAACGGGTACGAGACCGCATCCAAAAGTGATCCCAAGGCTTCCTTTTTGCACGGGTCCATCGCTCTCACCATTCCCCAGTTGTGTACTCACAGCCCCTGCTCGGGAAACATCTTCAGGATAAGTTGCGAGGCGAAGTCATTGTTGCCCAGAAGTGGGAGAGGAACCCCGCCAAACTCCACCGGATAGTACAGAATGTACTGGCAAATCATCCCCTCGAAGAATGATAACTCAACAAATGAGGATCTCACGCTTCCTTTCCACGAAAGCCAAACAAAAAGAAAACCATCAGCGGCAACGAGCGAAATCATGTAACAAAAGAGAAAAAAAAAAAAAAAGAGAAAGAGGGAGGGAGAAGGAGAGAAGGGAAAGCTACAATGCCACGGAAGACAGGAATCATGAGAAGGGAAAGAAGCCAACAAAAAACCTGACGGTATTTAAGCAATATATGGTGATGGAGATAAATAAATACATAAATTAAATTAATCAATAAGGACACTAGCTTACGTAGTAAAGCAAAAATTATGGTGCATCTTTATCTTGTGAAATCACAGTAATAAGTAACAGTAATTAATTATCAAAAATGAACGCAATCGACGTCTACACTACATTCAGTGTGTCACCGGATTACACTATGATTTTTCTGTTTTTCTTTTCCAGTGCACTGTACCAGTTTTCAAACCAAGTGATGAAAACGTTACACTTAGGCTCCAACCGCAAACTGATCTTCCGTACAGTGATGGTTCCGACAAACGTGGCCACGAATATGTAAAAGAAACATCGTACGTAGTTTTTTTCACGCAGTGGGTAAACTAAGATAAAGTAGTCAGAGAGGGTGGAGTGCCAAAGAAGGATCTCGAAAGAGTGCTCCCCCATGATAGAGAAGAGGCGAACTGTGAAACGTCCCACAGTCCAATTCTGCAGGTACTCGGCTGCGCATGAGATAACGAGGCATGAGCCTGGTACCAACAACGAAATTGGAGCAGTGGTATGTACCAGTGCAACTTCTCGCATGGATAAACACCAGAAACCTACAAAAATAAGCAGCACCAGTGGAATCCACCTACTTGGCTTTAGCGTGGAGCTCGTTTTACTGCATTTCCCGAAATACACACCGGCAAGCAGTACAGGCATTCGGAAGAAGGTACCGGCCTCTAAAACGTCAAAGAAAAAAGCAACAGATAGAATGGTGAGGAATGCGATCCCATACACAAGACGAGGAAGGCTTGTGATGTGCTGCTGCACAAACGGTACAAGCACTGGAAGGATGCCATAGAATATCCACATCCCTCCGATGTACCAGTTCACTCGGTTGGGTCGAGGGCTGTTGTGCAGCTGGCACTCATTGTTGCAGTCCACCAGCACGAAAGACAGGATGGCCACATAATCCTCCGGAAAGTGTAGGCGAGAGTGCCACAACGGGATATGGAAAAGTATTACAAAGGTCCAGTATGCCGGGGCAATGCGAAGCACGCGGCGCTTGATGAACTCGTAGCCATCTGGGTTGGAGGTGAGAGAGTAGTAACAGCCGACACCAGTGAGAAATACAAAGATATCGACACCAGCGAACCCTTTTTGCGTAAGAGGAAGCAAGAAATCCTGATTAATTGGAACATGATAGAGAAAAATCCACACTATCGCGACACCCATTACGACGTTGCGGTACTGGAGGTTGTACTTCATCTCCATCTTTTTCGACCAGCACACTCGCAGCCGATCGTAGATATTTTGCATTGAGTGACGATAGACCTCTTCCTTTCCAAGAAAGCCAAACAAAAAAAGAACCATCAGCGACAAAACGAACGCAAGCATGTAACAAAAGAGACAGAAGTGGCAAAAGATAAAGAGAGGAGGGAAAGCTACCATGCCACGCAAGACAGGATTCACGAAAAAGGGAAAGAAGCCAACTAGAAAAAAATGCAGCCACATCTCAGGCTACCGACACAGCAGCGATGTCAGGATCGTGTCTCCGCTGATTCATTAGTCTTTTTTTTTTTTTTTTTTGCTTCGTAAATACCAATATAGTCAACTGCAATCGGGTTCGAGAAAAGAGCTCTCACTTATGTTTTTGCACCTTAATGGCTTTCCAGACACGTTTTTTGGGGACCGTGAGCTTAGAAAAAATAGGAACAACAAAAAATGGCATTAACACGCCATCTAGTAAAAGAAAAAAAAATCACGTAAAGCTCAAGAGGGAAGGATATTAAGTATTTCAATTTTATCCGACACATTATAGTACTTCGTTTGAAGCAACCACGAACTCTGGAATCAGAGTGGATGATGGAAAGCAGAATATGATGTTCTCCACCAATTTTAAAAGAATAGGAAGCTCCACTGCCAAGCCATCACTACAAGAGATTATTCCGATTCTCCGCTACTCTACGGTTTCTACTTTATTGGGCACAAAAGCTTCATCATTATACGGAGGATAATAGCCATCCAGGTTGTCCTAGAAAATAAGTATTTACAGACCAAATCCGCAACTGAGAGGATTCGGGTGTACACTGCATTTCATACAGAAGATGTGTTTGCACAGGGATCATTCAGCCGTGTCATAGGTGTTCCAATTGCAGGGTATAAAGCCTTCGCGTACGATGATGTATGATGTAACTCTTCATTTAGCTTCCAGGAAAGAGGGGAATCTGCCTTTCGAGATTTCAAAACAAATGGTTAACAGTTTTCTTGTTATAATCCGTAGTTGTCGTTGTCTCCATTTTTTCAAGCAAGTCAAGATGAGAGGAAATCACACTTTGTACCGCATCAGAAATGCTCGGACAGGAAACATACTGCGACAGTTGCCATCTATTAGTGGTCAAGAAGGACTGGTAGAGCGTAGATCCGTAGAAAAAAATTGCATCCTTGTGAACAACGTTGTCGCAATATATTTTACTTACATCAATATCACTCGATGTCTTGCGTTTGTCCGTCATAGCAGTATAGTAGCATACCCAGAGAATTCGAAAGCATTCGCAAAGTCGTTGCAGCATTTCCTCCGCATTAATTCGGATAGAAGTTGAGGAGGCCACAAAGCTTCGCACTGTTGATAACGTTTCACTATTGTTCACTGTCAAAATACTTTCTTTAAGCCATCTTTGATCTTCTGCAAAATGCTGAAAGCAGTTGAAGTAGACTCTTTCCAGTGCGGTTGTTCTTGCTCGTCGCAATGATTCCTTCCGAATATTTGCAGTTCGAGCGGAATACAGCTGTTGAACACATTCTTCCATACCATTAGACCGGAACGGATGCGATGCACCAAGTATCTGCATCACAAAGTCCTCGTCGAGAGCAATAAAGATTTGGCTACTTCCAGGTTGTCCTTGGCGAGCACTACGCCCCAAACCTTGGCACTCCACTCGAAGGTTAGGGGGGAAAGCACCGTAGATAACATGAAGACCACCATTCTCAAGAACTCTTGTGGAAGGTCTAATATCTGTTCCTCGTCCGGCAGTGTTGGTAGCCACGAGAATCGTGCCGAGTTGAGAGGCCTTAAGAAGAACAAAGTCTTCATTTTCTCGTTGTGTTTCGTTTAGCAACAAGCAAGGGACATTTCTTTGAATAGATCGAAGAAGGTTAATCATCTTGTTAGACTCCGAAATTGTTGGAAGTAGGATTAACACCGAAGTAGTTTTTCGTTTCTCAAAAGCCGATTGAGCAATGCTACTGTATTTCTCCGTTTTTGTCTTGTAAATAAGCGTTGGAAAACGCTTTCGAAGACACGGACGATGGGGAGGGACGTCAAATGTATCTATTCCATATAAATACTGTACTTCATCTCTTTCCTCCGGTTCTCCAGCAGTTCCAGTAATGCCTAAAACCATGGAATAGCCGTCAAAGAAGGACGGGTGAGCAATGGACCCGATGACACCGCTTTCAGGCTGTACAGGGACACCTTCTTTCACTTCAATCATTTCATGAACGCCATGCCCCCACCTAGAGGATTCCTGAAGCCTTCCGGTGTCCAGGTCAACGATAATAACTCTTTGTTGCCTCACAATGTACTCCTTGTCTCGCTTATGATGATGTAACGCGACGAGTGCAGCTCTGACCCATCCCTCTAATTGTGAATCTACGAGCATCTCTGTCATTTTAGCATAGTAGCCGTTTTGTATTTCAGAGAGTTTGGTTCGAACTGTACTTGCACCAGGAGGAGTACTGCACTGAGAAACAAGTTCATAGATAGGGGCATATACCCATGTAAAGCACATCCGGGTCGAGTAGGCTATTCTGGCACTATTTTGTGCCGCGTCTAAAAACAAATTGTCTGCTTCGTCCACAACTGCAACCGTACGAGGCCGTCTTTTCCATGAATTAGATCCCAGAGGATCATACACACAAAGAGACTCACAAAAACAACCTTCTCGAAGAAGTGCGAATTCAAAATCGGTATTTGTACCATATACCACATCCGCATTAAAATTGGCTCTTGTTGGTGAGTCTACAGAAATGTGTGAGCACTTCAATCCAAAAAATCGATAAAACTGTTCAAATTCAGTTGCATCACGGGCCGCTAAAACACCACTGGAAGTAATGACATCTACAGGTTGTCCAAATAGAGCGCATGTGGCAGCTACCATGGAAACAATAATGCTTTTACCTTCCCCTGTTGCGACCTGTGCAAGACGACCTTTAAACGACTCGTTTGGTTTTTCGCTCAAGCACAAAGGAGCAATGAATGCAGCCAGGCACATGCACTGAACTCGAAACGGGCGTTTCTGCATTGTTCGAAAAAAACCTTCTCTCACCAGAGATATGATTCGAGCTAAATCCTCCATATTTGGTTTCGTCTTCATCCGCAGACCCGCTTCATGGGCTTCATCCTTTATTTGGCTTACACTAAGAAGGGAAATGCGAGCACTCTTCGATTCCGACAGCCGTATGGTTTGAGAAAGAAAATTCAACTCACTCGGAGAGAGAGAAACACTTGGAGTTCCATCAAACAAGAACAGGTGAGGCTCATGAACTAACTTTTGTGTGTCTGTCGACTGAAAGGAAGAAATGAGCTCTTCTATTGTGCGATCTACTCCAAGTTTAAGAGTTCGCAGTTTAGATATTTTTTGCTTTAACGATGCCGACACTGCATCTCTATAATCCTTAACAGATGAGCAGTTCTCAGTCGATAAATCAATGCACGACATGAGATCGTCTTCGAAGTCGATTTCGTTCATCCCTCGCATTAAGTCCGTAAAGAACTGGAGATGGAGGTAATGCGACGACAACAACTTTTGATGAAAGGAGTTAATCTTCGCGGATAAGCTCTGGAAGACTTTTTTAGGAAGATGAAGACCAACAGCTGCAATTGTAGTAGCGGAAGTTGTCGCCCATGACATTAGATCCGTGTCTGTGGTGTTCTGCGGTGCGTCCACCATTTTCCGAAGAATAAAGAAAAGGGAGCCCTCATCGAGTGGCTCATTGCTCAAAAATTGAAGAGACTTAAGAGCGCGAACACCGAAAATATCAAATACCTGCGCCTCTAAGATTCCGAAATTAGAGCCGGGAGACGACTTCGTACGCGTTGTGTCGAAACAGCGACTCCAAAAAGTGTTGAAATACGATGCGGCTAAACGACGTTCATCATCCGTATTTATCTGACGTAGCGCTTCATTGACAATCTCAAGGTGTAACTTGGTACTGGAACAGTAATTCTTCTCCGAAAAAACACCGATAGGTACTTGAGGAGGTGGTAGATAATTTTCTAAACCGTTTTTAAAAAATGCAAAAAAAATTGTTATCAAAGATAATGTCTCCTTGTCAAGGCAAACCCCAATTTCCTTCCTACCAAAAAATAACCGGATCCATTCCCATACTACATGCTGTTCGCCAGGGTACGTGTCTTCCTCGGTTCTCCACCACTCCAACGTCGATGAGAAAAACGAAGTTATAGAGGTCCACAATATTTCGGGCTCCCAAATAAGAATTTTCTGAATGCAAAAACAAATTGCGTGATTCGGTAGCCCGGATGACCCACACCATTTGATCATAGTCACGGTGGCGTTATAGCACTCTTCATTTTTCTGAAGATTGTCCACTAAAATGCATCGCACTACATCTGAGGCAAATGCCAGTTGATCTAGCACTTCGAGTCCGCTCTCGTGTGGAAGAAGCGAAATAAACTTCTGGTTGTAGAGGTTCTTTAGCGTTTCCCACTTCTGTTCACTTTCTTGAGAAAACGTTCTGCTTACTTCATGTGTGGAAAGACAGAGTGGCTTTATGGTGAGGAGTCTTTCCTTGGCGCGATTTTTTGTTTCTGCAGGAACAGAATTCCAGAAGGCCGTGAGTACTGCCGAGTCCATTGGGTTCACCGCTTCTAACACGGCTCTCTCGCCACCCGCTTCTAGCAGCGTGACGGCGACGTCGCTGTGGCCAGAAATTACAGCGACGTTTGCTGGAGTGAGACCTTTATTATTTTGCTGCAGAACACAACAGTGCCGCACGCACGGAAAGGAGAGCAGGATAAGAACTCCACCTAAGCAACCAGATTGTGCCGCAAAGTGTAGTGCAGAGTCTCCGTTAGCATTGCACTGCGTCAAAGCACTCTCCACTTCACGGCTCGAGTAGCAGCTTGTGATGTACCGCAGTATTTCTGCCAGCATCGCAGTACTTCCACGAATGGCAGCAAAGTGAAGGCTGTTCCATCGGTCTGCGTCAAACGATATTAAATCTGCCCCCATTCGAGCAAACGCATGAATGGTTTTTAAATTCCCTTCCCGAGCCGCCTCAAGAAACGCTGTTCGCTGGCGCCGGCTCCGGCATGCCCGGTTGGGATGTACCATCTTGAGAAGAGTTAATAAATAAAACGGACTAAGAGAACCATTGGAGGCAGCGGAAACCAGAAGCGCACCGGACACATTCAGGATCCAAAATCCAGGCAGCGTTTGTACGTATCGGTACAAGGTATCGTCTCCGTAGCGTATCGCCCAATGAAGCGGAGTGTCCCCTCCGCCGTCGGTCAAAAGGGGATCACCGCCCAGTTGTACGAGAAGACGAAACAAAACAGCATTCGACTTACGCGCGGCGATGTGGAGAGCAGAAATGCAGCGAGGCGTTCCTTGGGACTCGAAAGTCGCCGCAGTGCGCTGATTCGGATTAATTCCAAATTCTAAAATGAGACTTTTTACGGCCTCCGTGCAATTCATCGCCGTTGCCATGTGAAGAGCATGCCAGCCCTCCCTGTGGACTACGGAACGGTCGAGGATTGGAATCGGAGCGAAAGTCGATAGCACCGTCAGAGCGGGGGTGTTATTACATTTGGCGGCAAGAATAAAGAGGGTGTTTCCATCCCGATCTTCTTGATGTAACAGGATGGGGAGAATAGAGAGCACACACCTAAGGCGAGAAGCTAAGATGGAATTCATCGATTCCGTGAGTCCGAGATGTTCCACACGACGCTGTGGTAGACAGAAGGACAGTAAATGATGCGCTGGAGAACGTCCGTTACGGTCTCGCTTTTCCAGTGCAGTGCGAATGGTAAAAGATTTAAAAGCAGAAGAAATCAGCTCGGACGCTTCTGGAAGAGGGATGAGACGCATCAATAACGTGAGTTGGTCCGCTGTATCCACCACCGTGTCCAGAATAAATGGAAGTTCTTCTTGGAAGGAAGGTACAGACTCCACTAAAGAAGTCCACGTGTTAACAGATCGCTCTTCTAACTGAGCTAGACTTGACAAACACGCAGCTATGGCCGTGCGGCTGTGGCATGTTTCAAGGATTTTTTGCATTACCGGCACAGGTGAGCTGCACATCTTCATGGAAGTGGTGAACGAGGGGTGAAGCAACAAGTCCTCCGCAGAAACGCCAATGCTGGCGGAAATTTTTAAAATATTTGTCGGAGAGCCGCAAATGCTCCCACAGCAACAAACATATCCGTTCATTCCCCGCTCGTCTTCGATGTCGGCATCCCACGGGCACTTGAATTTTTCCGTTGAATTAGCTAGAAGCCAAGCATAGACACCAAATAGCCGGTTCTCCATTGGAAGAAATTGGCGTGCTGCTAATTTATCAAAAAAAGATTTTCCATCGGTCGCATTCACCTCTTGCAGCCGTAAGGGGCACTGAAGCACCTCCTCCTGGACACGAACATCTTTTTTGAACTCTCGAAGATTTTCTCTCTCAATCAATTTTTGTACGGACTCCAGCAGTGGAGATATATTCGACTTCCTTCTGCATAGTTCAAAGTTCGGCCAGGAGTTCCGAATGATGGTTAACGCGTTATCCTTTCTGTTGTGAAGCAGCGCTTCTTGAAGCATGCGAATTTGAACTTCCTCCAGAAGCCCTGAGCCTTCGCTCAACAAGCACTGAAGCACGGTTGGTCGGCATCGTCCAGCAGCACGAACCATACCTTCTTCCGAGGGTTGTAAACGAAAGTGTCTGGCGAAATTCCACTTGACCACCGTGGTCAATGCGTCCTCCAGAAGTGCATCGGCCTCACCAACGGATGGACTGGCTTCTACACTTTGAAAGAGCCCGGCTAAAGCTTCCCACACTTTTGTGCTGTGCATAGGAACTGCAATTAAAGCTTTCACCAGATGGCTAAAGTGAGTTGGCTTTGCATTAAACCGCGCGTACTCAGTCCAAACTGCCTTCAACAGTGCTTCATCATCCATTTTAGCCGATAAGAACAAGAGATCATGACCCCTCCCATCGATATTCTCAGTACAAACGTCAATGCCGCAGTTGGATAATGTTGCTGGCCAATCAAGTAATCCAAAATTTGACACAGCCAAAAGTATCGCTTTTGTCTCTCTGGTACTTAAAGATCCATGTAACGCCAGTTGCTTCAAAGATGCCGAGTTTCGGGAGTAAATACACTCTTGAAGAAGTCCCTCTCGTCTGTCAGAGTTAAAGCCGCACTCCATGATGTGTTCCCGTGAAAACCTGCGCCGTCTCGCCGGTTCTGCGTTGTTAGGAACCGCTGGGGATTCCGGGCCCGCCGAGACGTTGAGCTGCCCCGACAGCATCGGAAGCTCCATTATCATTTTTTCAAAGTGTTTTTTCTTCTCCCGCGGTAAATTCCTCATTAAAAAGCCAAGGCTCTGTATGTTGGCTGCTTGGCAAAGAAGAACTGCGAGGCGTTGATGTCCGAGGAAAACGCAAAGTGTTAATGGGGAGAAAGACCCCTTATCTTCCAGCTCGATGGCCTTCAGCTTTTCATCTTGGTTCATCACCGATAAAAGTAAGATCGCACAATCTGAGTTGTTTCCGCGGCAAGCCTCATGCAAAGGGGTTCGATGGTCTTTGCTTTTCAGCCAACCATACTCCGCGTGACCCAAAAGTAGACTTTCGAGACAATCAAGTGCACCCGCTCGAGCTGCTAAATGAACTGGTGTGAGCCCATCAAACTCTCGACCTTGAGCCACCATGGAGCCACGGGCTACTAATTCACGGACAAGTTTCGAGTTCCGATGGTAAACCGCCCAATGTAAAGGTGTGACTTTGGTTAGTGTACAGCTGTTAACCCCTTCCGGTGATTGCTGAAGGAGTTGCACCGCAATATCGTGATGGTTCATCTGGCAGGCGAGCAACAAAGGGGAAATGGAGGTTTTAGGAAGAGACGGCGAGGATCGGTCAAGGGACAGCAGTTCTCTGACAGCTTCTCTATTGCCACTCATGCACGCGTAGTGCAACGGCAAAAGGCCGTCCACTCCTGGCCGAGAAAGCAAAGGCTTTGGGATTCGCTTTACCGCGTCGTTATTCAGTGTTAATGGAGAGCAACCAATGTAATGCCCCAAATGCATTCCAAAAGAGTCCTCCAATGAGGCACTATCGTCCAGAATTTCCCCTCTGATCAAACTCCTCTGTCGTTCGTACACCAGCCTATCACCCATGCATATCTTTGAAGAAAAAATGCCTTGTAACTCATCTGTAGACCCGGTAAAGTGTTCAAAAGAAACATCCAACTGGAAGAAGGGGTTTTGAATGTTATTGAGCCTGCACCCTCCGATAATAACCTTTTCAGAACAGAAGTTCTGATGCCGTTGAAGAAGCGCACTATTTTTTTCCACCATAGCCTCGGAGTTCGTTAATTCACAAAAGCTTTGAATCCCCCAAGAAATATCCGTATCTAGTGGGATATCCGCAAACCCTAATTTGAACCTCGTTTTTAGAAGGGTACAACTAAAGCCCATATTTAATTTGAGATAGCTTCCCAGAGGATCTTTCTCCATGTAAATAAGGGAATTCGTAATTTCCTGTTGTAAGTCTTTGGAAGCGTCTCGAATCTTCTTGAGAGCGTCACGCGCGTTCTTCTCGATCTCTCTTTTTGCTTCATTCACTGCCGTCCGCATGGAGTCCATTCGTTTGTTCACGTTATCCCGAATAATTCGGTCTTTCTTTCGCTCGGCGTCTCGTTCCATTGAGTCTTTTGCTTTTTTAAGTTCACGGTTCATAGTGGTTTGAATAGTTTTCTGCCTAATATCATTTGAAGCGTAATTACGTCCCCTCATACTGGATTCTGCTTCACGTTGCAGCTTCTCTCGAAGCTGGCTCAGTGCTTGATCTATTTGCTCAGTTATTTTATCTTCAACCTCTTGGCGGGTCGACGCTTCAATGTCTGGTCGGCTCTTCATATGAGCTTCCACAGTTTTCACCGCTTCTAAGCGTTGGCGCTCCACTTCCGTTTCAACATTACTCCACCATTTTTTTAAGAAAACGTTTTTGGCATAGGAAATAAGCTTTCTGTACCCCTCATAGTTTTCCACATATCTTTCATCGATTTCTTTCGGATCGAATATCGGAGTACTGTTGTTCGCAAAAATGTGGCACATGCCTTTCATGATCCCAATAACTTTGCTTGCAATAGCAAGGCACACTAATTTTTGTAAAAAATGTCGAAAGCCAGAAGCCACTTTAGAGACTTGAAGGGTCCCATCGTCTAGATCGACTATAGCCTCCGCCTGAGGAACTTGAGCTTTTACAGCCTTCAAAGTTGTTTCACTGGATACAGCAAGCAAGCATTTAGTCCGATCTTCCATCGACAATCCGGAAACATCATCACGTATCATTTTGTTTACGGTCCACTGTTTACCCATATTGCAAACTGTCCTTGCGACATCATCGAAAGATATTTCGATTTGGACAATTGGTCCACGGCGGACCGGAAGCGGGGGAAAAACCATAGGGAAGGGAAGAAACTTGCATTCCGCGTCACCGGTACGATTCTCATCAGGAGCTGGTCCGCCAGTTGGAGAAGCCCCTGCAGAGCACATCGCGTCTGCTAGAGCGGCACAGAAGGAAATGATTTTGAGCAATTCAAAGTACGGTGCATACCGTGGGTGTCGGCTCATATTTTCCTCAATTTCTCGCCTCATGGAGGACACGGTTTTGATGTACACAGAATGTGGCATCGGCTCAGGTGCCCCATCCAGAAGATTCTTTGAAATTTCGAGTCCCAGCCCAGGTTCAACGTGGACATCGCTCTCCACTAAAACACCACACTCCGGCTCAAGGATCATTCCTTTCGATTGCTGAACACTTAGTAGAGTTCCTCGTAACCGAAACGTTGAGCAATAATGTGTCAGCCAATCATCCGTTGCCATTCCCTCTTCAACCGCCTCCTCCAGGATGTCGGATAGACAGATGTAACGGGCCGGTAGATGTTCTACCGATTCTCCCTTAGCTTGGAGCGCTTTTTTTACGGAAAGCAGCTCTTTTCGAGGGTCCACCAGTCCTTTTGGAAGTAGAGAAGCATCTTTTGAGGTGGGGTAATGAAGGATTGTCTGCTCGTTGTACGTTCCACCACTCAAATATCCTAACAGCCAAACATTAAGAAAGCCAATTATATGCCCTGTCACCATGGTTCGTAACATTGGATGCATAGTTCCGTGTAATTCAGAAAGAGCCCGTTTTTCTGATTGAAGAGCACACGAAAGAGGCACTCCATAGGCTTTGCATCTGGTAACTTCATTTAAAATAACCCAGGGTAAGTGATGAAAGTTTAACCTTGTCGAGCCCTGCTGAAGAAGTAGTCCCGACTCCACAAACGTATGAACTGCATCCCACCGAACATTCAACGGGAAGAAAACATGGATCACATTTCTAGAATATAAAGAAGCATAATTGCAAAATTTTGACATTTGAGGTCCTTTTTGATTTTCGCTCTCCTCTTCCACGTTTCTGGTCTTACGTTCAATTTCGCCGGTTCCAACGGCTGTTATTGAATTTTCCCACCACAAGTTGGAGAGCCAGGGCCCCACACACCCTGCAGCAATTCGACTGCATTCGGACGGGACCCCCAGCCAGCTTGACGTTTCTCCAGCGCTTCTCCGAACCTGGGGGCCTGTAGAGCTTTCGCTCCCAAAGTGAGAGCAGAGACGAGTGAGGCTCCAAATTTTCCCTTCTGAGTCCATTTCAGGCGCCTCAGACCTCGACGCGGGAGTGAAAAGAGCCCAGTCGGCATCGTTCCACAGCGAGGAACGACCAACAGAGCCCATTGATAACAGAGTGCAGCAAAACAAAAAAAAAGTTTAAAAGCAGCAAATAAATATAAAATTATTTTAAAAAGGACGAGAAATTCATCAGCTAAAATACTTGACAAAAAAAAGAGGATTTTTTGGATCGGTTCAAAGATAGTCCAGTAGCACTTTTTCGCTTTGTTATTACTTTATATTAGCCAAAAAAGAGAGATGAGAAAAGAGAGAGAAGAGCATTTCCAGTGAAGAAGCAATCTTATACTAGTGACAACCACAAAAGAAATCTCCTCTTTTCATCCGTATTCATCGATATTAAAAAAAAATGATATACGTGAAAAATATCATATGACCAAAAGATTATCTAATCTTGTTGCAATAATCATAAGCAAGTTTTGACTCGATCGATTTGGTCGAGGACCCATATTTTAAGCGCTATCCTCCGCATTCTCAAAACAGGATCTTCTGTGTTGCATACGGTTAGTAGATATCCCTTGTGTTTTTTTTGTTTACTTACTGCCGTGGAAGAACGGCAGTAACCGGTTGTACCCCCTAGCATCCATATATTGCAACAAATACCTCTCCTAAATGTGAAGCAGAGCCTCCACACCCTTGGCTAGTAGTGTGTCTTCACCGAAAAGGTTTTCTGGAAAGAGAGCTTGAAAAAAGCATGTCGTTAAATGAAATATGACGGCTACATGCTGCAGCACTGACTTCTAAACACGTAAAGACGTCATGAAGAGGATCCTCCGCAATGAATCTCTGTCCCGTGGCAAAAGTGCTGCGTTCTCGTGGCCTCCAGCCTTCTTCCGTTCGGCTCCATTACCGAGAATCAGGTGATGCACGGAGCTTCGTAATCATCATCGTTCAATTGCTCTGACTGATGACTTTTTCAATAAGTAAGTTGTTCCCCCCTAACGGAGTACGAAATGTTTCGCTTACTCTATCCACGACAGACTTCTCCTACCCGCAGAATGACCAAAAAATCAAAAATTTGGGCATAGAAAGGATCAGGAAGTTGCTGAACGCAGAAAAGCAATGTCCACCACTAAAGAGGATCCGACGACGAAGACTCTGAACGTAAGATACCCAAAGAACCTCTTCCTCACTGCTTTCCGCACCAAAAAGAGAATCGTTGCCTTTCCCGTCCCCACTGCCCTTGCTAGTATCCGTAAATGAATCTGTTCAAAATCGTCTCGTGGTGGGCATGGAAAGGAATGGGATCTCTGGCGAAGCAGTGTTAACAGAGCTCCTTGTTTTAGATAGTTTGCCCTCATCAATGTGTTCATCGTTTTCAAAATTGATGTTGTCGGAGGAAATAACACAAGAGGCACATCAGGCAATGAAACGCAACAAACCAGCATCTGGAATCGCATCTTCCAAAACAGCTTTTGACTCCTCTAAACGTGAAACCTGTTAAATCAATGGATGTCGCTGTTAATGTGAATATGTTGATCGAGAAAATGAAAAAAAGGTTTGAATTGCGCTTTCTTCCGCTCGGGCTCCCTCCCAAACAACTTGCTTTACAAGAAATTGTCGTCTTTCGGCTTCTGACATCCAGTAGTTCAATTACGTGGCATCATTTGCTTCTCTCAGTATTTGCGATGATAGAAGAGAAAGACTCGGGAAATCGTCGTTGTTGTTGTTTGTTTTTTTGTGTGCATGACCCAAGAAAGGTAAGAGCAAGGGAATAGTCTCATCAGGTTCATTAACGTCACATATCTGCGTATTTGAATAATGTTTTAGAGTACTGAGGATATGTATCAGATCTTATGATCAGCATTTTCCAAGTTTGTTACTCTTCCTAAATCTGTCAAACGGTATTTCCTCTTCGCAAATAACCCTGTGGGTATGTTCTGGATTATGAATCCCCAAAGGTCATGTAGTATCAGAAATCGTGCAAATAGTAACTTCTTCCTTGCTCGGACACCAGGGCTATATTTGCACACCTAAAATAAACACCATGGTGCATAAACGACGTGTGGAACGACAACATCAGGTACAAAGATCCACGCTAAAAGATGACTGTTTCAGAAAAAAAAATTAGCAAACATTCGCCTCCAACGCTTTTTTCAACATCGATGTAGCACAACTTAGATCAGTGCTATTTTTTTTTTTTTTTTACTGGAGTATCTTATTCACAATTTAGAGGCAAGGGCTGTTATTTTGTAAAATCTCTAGCATATACTACAGAACCGCATACAAATGTACAACTCCGAGAGGGTAATCTTGAACTGTTAAATCCAATATTACAAAGAAGAAAAGAATTAGTTGTATACATAACAAAAAAGATCATGGAATTAATAAATGGATGATTGTTTGCAATCATAAGATGCCTTCAATCCAATCAGCACAGATCCCACAAATTTACCGTCGCGAAAGAAAACCAACACAAAATATTTATCTGCAAGTTTAATCCAATACCATAATGCATAGAGATATAGCTTCAGCTCTACTTCGCTCAAATTTGACATGCACAACAATTATCAAGGGACTAGGAAAGTTCGGTGGATTAGCATACGGCAAAGTTCCTATTCCTTAAGTAAAACTTATATCTGAGAAACTCCGTGCTGGTAAGTCTTTTTCAAAGCCACCCTCAAGGTATATAGTAATCAAGATAGTGCTTGTCATGAATCAAATCTTCTTAAATTTGGTCAAAGGCTCTACCACTTTTGGAATGAAATTAAATACAATATTAATTATATATATATTATTCTTGTGAATTTCTCTGCTCAAGAATGCACAACGTGAACCATAAAAAACTCTGAAAACTTACAGCCTCTGTAAAAGTTCACGGTTACCATTCTGGTGGTGACCGTAGCCCTGCCCACAACTAGGAAAACATGCCCACCAGTGAAGGGCTGCACGTAGAACCGGTCGAATCTTCATTATCTTCTTCAAATCTTATATTCTTATACGGTTCAATGAAACACATTATTAATACTCTCTCTCTCTCTCTCTCTCTTCACTTTTTTTTTTGGATTCTTTCTCGAGTTCACATTATAAGCAAATATCGGTCCAATATCCGTTTCGGAAAAGATCAAGTTCTAAACACCCTAAGAATTCATATATTGTGCATATTTTCAGCATTATTAGTATCTTCAGAAGATTTATATATACGCCGTCAAAAAAAAAAAAAAATGAAAGCTCCTTTAACGAGAGTAACTCGAGCTTTGATCGTAGGCAGACAACGAGGAGAAAAAAAAACACCTCTTTATTCGAACTTTTAATTGTAATCTTTATATATGCGGTGATTGTTATTGTTATTACTTGGAATATGTTTAATGCACACGTATAGAGTTAAATCAATGCACATAATTCTGCTGCAGAAAATATTAACAGAAGAGAATAATGAAATCTAATTACGTGCTTCCGAATAAAGTGCCTTTTCTTTATTATTCAATTTTTTGGTTTTAAAGTAAACCGGAGTTGAACTTTAAATCTTTTCTTAATTATTTAGATAGTTCGTATTTCTTAAGAACAATTAATTGGCGTTAAGACATGGTTTTAACACCAAACCCCATCAATTTTGAAGGCTTTTTTCAATTGCTTGAACAATAACATATTTTACTTATTGTTTTCCGTTCTGTCCATTTTTCCAAAGAGGTATTTTTCCCCATTTGCCAGAAACGCGAAACGGTAAAGCTACAAAAACTACTTATTTTTAACCGGAATCGCCTGTGTGGCGGAAGCCTTCCGCAAAACGAACCTTCAAAATTTCCCAAAGCGATTTCATCCCCCACAGGCATTTAAGCCGTGCGTATCCATGGGTATTAATTATTATTTTTCCTTTTCCCCACCCCCCTCCATTCCCTCCTCTTCCCGCTTCAGCTTTTGCAGCTCCAATCTTTCTATTTGAAAAACGTTTTTCCAAAAGTCCATTCTGATATATCCCATTTTCCTTTCTGATGTTATATTTTCTCTTATAAAATCTCTTTTCCACAAGCTCTCGCAACCCTTATCTTCACGAAACATGAAAAAAAAACTGATACGAAATTTTCCCGAAGGGTTCGTCGGGTAAGAGTTTGGCGGGGGGCGCCGGTTCCTTTATTTTATTTTTTTTTTTCCGCGTCCCCCACGCCCGTTCCTTTAGCAAGAGGCGCCGCAAAAACAATTTTGAAGCCAATTCGCGGTTTGACTTTTTATCTACCATTTTCATTGATGTTTATTAGCTTCTTTCTTTTGTACGTTTTCGCCGGTGAACGTTGTTCGATTTTATCCGCCCGTTTTGGTTTCCTTTTAGCGCCACCACTCCCCTTTTAAATCACACCATTTAAATAGCGCTCTTACACCCTCCGACGGCCAAAACCGCTTTTACCCACGCCTTGGCGGGAACACAAACACATTTGGATTAGCAACCCACATCTTTTTTTTCTATTTTCAATAGGCGAAGCATACACATTCACCTTCATATTCCCTTAACGGCGGCCCCAATGCTTTTAGAGAAAACCACTTTGAAACTATGAAGGCCGCCGCAGTTTATAGCGTATGGATGTTCAATATTTTAGGGGGAAAACAAGCAACCTATGCAATCCTGGAATTTCAGAAATAAATAAATGAAGATCCCAGGTAATAATAGTAAAATGTTTCCATCCGCGCGGGAAGGGGGAGGCCCGTCCTTTCCCCGCATATTAAACGTTTTTTTCCGCGCAGCGAGTTTGATGTTGAGAAGAAGCTCTGATTACAGAAGAATGGCGACCCGCCAACCTCGTTTGAATAATGAAATCCAACGCCCCAACGCGCGCATATATTTTTCCCCCTTTTTTTATTTTTAACATAATTGACTTAGTTCTTTCGGATGAACTAAGAGCTAGGTGATTTTGAATTATCCCCTTTGGGAGAATTGGAATGTGTTGCTAAACTGCCAATGCCTTGCACGCCGCATTTATTTTATGCGCGGCCGCGGGTTCGGATCACTACAAAGCCTAAGGCCCCTTTTGGTATAGTCGATAACGCCGAAAAGTGTTTAGTAGAGGACGGCGAACTGGTCCCCTACCTCGACAATTAAAAAATTCAAGACAACACAAAAAAGCTATTTTTATTTTTTATTATCATCCCTTAAAGGGTTGGGCCTTTGGCCAAATGAACCATTAACCATTGAATTTCGCCGATATGCGGCAAGCGAAGAAATAAAATATTTTTGAAAGAGTGATAAAACTGGTTGGAATAATAATGTTAATAATAATGATGATTTTATTACTTTTGAACCGTAAATATATGTATTTCATTCACTATACTATTGCTATTACCATTATGATTTTGAAGCACTCAAGCAGAACCAAGATGTTGTGAATAGAGTCATGTCAATTTATTGTAAACACGACATAAAACGAAAAAAAAAAAATAATTAAATTATTATCTGACACGAAGTGCAAGAAAAAATATTTTTTAATCAGCAGCAGCATAATATCAGCAGTCAATTTTTAATTCTCCCAGTCAAAAAGTGCGAAAAAAAGTGTTGCTTTTACACCTTTAAAAGCGGACTTTGAAAGCCTTTCATTATGTTTGCGAAAAAATGTTTGTATGAGAATTGCGTTTCTAATAAGCTTTCGTCTTTACGCTGTGTTGTCGTTGTATTTTAATTTATTTTTCGGACTGATACAAATTCTAATTCTTCAACATTTTGATTCCATTTTAAATACCTGGGGTATTACACACATCCTTTCTCTCTCTCTTTCTCTCCCATGCAGATAAGCGATGAAAATGCATAGAGAGATACCCTGTGAACCCTGTGCTGGTATATTGGTGAAATTGTTATCGTTGGTAATTGCATTATCTATTGTTGACCTTTTTTTTTTTTTTTCCTACATGGTCTACAAACCCATCATATTGAAGTAATATTGCTGTTGACGTTTAATATTAATATTATTATTAATTATTTATTCTGAAGCATTTTTTTATATCTATAGATAAAATTTTGCATGTCTTTATTTCTCGCTTAAAAAATGGAGTGTAAATCTATAAACTTTTTCTCTATTTCTCTCTCTCTCTTTTATTTCTTTTTTTATTTTGATTCCTCGATGCTTGCTTGTCGTGGGTTATTTTAACTATATTATTAATAACAAAAATCATGTGGCATCAGTCTGTAAAAAAAATATGTTTTATTTGATATTTGCTGTGTGAGTTTATTTGCAGATCCTATCGAATGTGCTGCATATTTAAAATTTATTTTTCTCTCCTTCTTTTTTTTTTTTCTCATTAAGTACCTCTTTGTTTATAGGTAGAGGTAAGTTCTTCGAAAAAAAAAAAATAATAGAGATAATGGAAGTACCTACCGAGGACCGAGACATAAGTGTTTACAGAGAAGCAGTTAAAAAAGTTCAAGATGAAGTGTCTTCCAAAAATTTTGCAACTTTTTCTGAACTTCATCATCGAGTCTCTGAAGTGATCAAACCATATGAGCCCTTCGGCGGAGGCTTTGAAAGACTGCGAGTTCAATTGTGCCATGACTCAGATATTACACAAGAACTTCACAAAGGGCTAGAAGTGGTGAATGAAATTTGTGAGAATAAATTGAGGGAATATAACTGCTACGAATACGACCAAATTAATAACATTTTACCATTCGTCAGAAGCAGCTCAAAAATCTTGGTTCACGGTTCTGGGCATTTACTCGCATTAGCAATTGCTAATTCAATTCAACAACAAGAAGGGGTTCAATTTTATGTATGCGAAGGGCTACCAAAAACAGATAAATGCCCTAACGGCTCTGCTGCAGAGCTGATAAAGAAAGCAAAAGAAGCAGTAGAAGACAATAACTCACTGGCCGAAAAGATTGACTTAAGTTGCACAATAATACCCGATAGTGCGGTTGGTGCGGTCTTGGGGATCATTGACTTTGTAGTCATGGGCTCGTATTGTGTTACTGAACACGGTGGATTAGTACATTCCACTGGTTCGTTTCAAATAGCTACTCTTGCATCATCAAGAAATGTTCCATGCTATGTTTTATGCGAAACATTTAAATTCTCACATGTGTTTCCCTTGAGTACAGAAGATCTTAAGCAACCACCCAGAGATTATCCAGTAATACCTCTGGTCGAATTTGTACCTCCTTCCCTGGTAACATTAATATTTTCTGAAGAAAGTATTATGCCTCCTTCTGCTGTTGCAGGTGAAATGTTTCGTCTTTACACAGCTCCTTCTGCTTTTGGGAAAACGAAAAAGCTTTAGCCTGATAATTTGGCACATTAATTTCAATTTCATTTTGTCACCGTTAAGAACGAAAAACAAAAAAAAATTACTTCTGCAGCTTTGTAGTTTACTCTTTTGATTTAAATACCACGTCCAATATTTGTTTCTTAATTTTTGTCTTTATTGCAACTTCTAAAACGAATGTTTCCGTTACTGAGCAGTCAATCAGAACGTACTAGCCATTATGCCCTGCAATTGTGGAAAAAATGTTGGCTCTCATGATCATTTGGGGGATGACTTTGCAAAGGATGGATGCTTTGGAGTTGGTGTCTCGATAAATAATTGTGTTGATCTTGGGGCCATTCAAATATGGAACTCTGTTAATACAGCTAGCGAAGCACAGCGCTTATTTGATCCGAATAAAGCAGATAATTCTGATCCAATATGCAGTGATGATGACCCAGAGCTATTGCTGTTTGTTCCACTATCGTCGCTCTGCAAAGTGCGTGGAGTTTCAATTCAAGGCCCGTACTCAGGGCATACGGCAAAGAATGTGAAGATTTTTGCCAACCAACCTGATGTTCGAGGTTTTGACTCTGTTCGAAGACTGAAACCGCAAGAAGAGTTCGAGCTTGCTCAAACTTCAGGAGATGATCGTATAGTTTATCGGCTAAATCCAATAAAATTTGTTTCTGTGGGCTGCTTAGTGTTTTTCTTTGAGCACAGCTTCGATGAGAGTGAAACTCATCTTCTTCGCATTGAATTATTTGGTGAAAATACAGGAGTTCCAACAGCGCAAAAAGTGGCAACAAACGTGGTATATGAACTGCGACCCAATCCAGCCGATCACCGTTCAAGAGAGGATGCACTTCAACCATTTGTTTCTATGTAGTCTTTACCTTTAAACCTAATCATTTCTATTAGGAGTGAGTAAAATACCCGATAAGAACGTCAACATCATGGAGAAAGAAGTTTCGAATCTGCGACATTGTTATCGATAATGCAATGATTTTTATCTCTATCTTATTATAACCTTCCTTACTTTCCTTTTTCTGTGTCATTTACTTAACGACTCGAATTTTGGGGGGCTGCAGTTACTATCTTCCTTTTTTTTCTCTTGTAATAGCACGATGCTGCAAAAGCCCCACCATACTCTGATCCCAGAGCCATCCTTCCCGAAGGAAATTCATCAACCCCTTACTCAGAATGGTCCTGTGCAAGAATCCAAGCAGCTGTTTCAAGTCGACCCGAGCATTATTGATCCTCAAATGGGGGAAGCGGTTTCGTTGGGAACCACTATTATCGCGGTGTCGTTTAAAGACGGGGTAATCTTAGCGGCGGATTCTCGAACTTCTTCGGGCTCGTACGTCGTTAATCGCTGCAGCAACAAACTGACGAAACTGGCCAAGCGGATTTACTGTTGCCGAAGTGGCTCTGCAGCGGATACGCAAGCACTCGCTGAAACCACTGCGAATTATTTGGAGCGTTATGAAATTGACATTGGCGCCCCTGCTGGGGTCTCCACTGCTGCAACACTTTTCCAGAAGCTGTGCTACATGAACAAGTGGAACATTTCTGCTGGCATTATTGTCGCGGGCTATGACCCTCTCAATGGGGGATCTGTCTACAGTATTCCCTCCGGCGGGTCGTGTGTGAAACTGGACTACGCACTCGGAGGAAGTGGGTCTATTTTTCTGTACTCCTTCTTTGACAACCACTACAAGCCCGGGATGTCCAAGGAGGAATGCCTCCGCTTCTGCCAGAAGGCGGTGGCGCACGCCTACAGCCGCGATGGCTCCAGCGGCGGTCTCGTCAGGACGATTGTTCTGACAGCCGGTGAACCAGAAGACATGACGGTGCCATGGACGAAAACGCCGTACTGCATGGAGAAAGACCCGAAATACCAGAAGCAGGCGGCTCAAAACCTTCCCTTCAGCAGTTCTGCCAAGGTGACGGAAAATCAGACGAAGAGCGACAGCATCAACATGTAGATGTGGCAGCATGGCTTTCCCTCACTGAAGGAGTGGCCATAATTGTTATTCTTCCCACTCTATTTAAGCTATTTATTGTGCATTTCAAGGAGGAGAGTCTCGAAGTGAACTGGAATAAGATGAAAAAGATTCCCTTGTTTTCCTTTTAGTATTGTTGTTATTGATGAAAAAGAAGAAGTCAGTGATGGTACATTCATGTTCTTCTTCTGACCATAAATGATTCGAGTGAGTCACATTGTGCTCTATCCTCTCATGGACTTTTCTTTATTTTCATTATTATTATATTTTTCTAATTCTCCGGGGTCGCTATCCCAAAAGCTTGTCAATAATGAGTGCCAGAGTCCCTCCTTCGTTTAGAAATAGCCTTGTGCAACAGTACGTTCGAGCTTCTCCAAAATCCTACACTCAAGCCTGTGAAGCGCCAGTGGCGTTTTGGGGTGGTGCCATTCCTCTGAGATACATGCAAGTCTGGAAAAACGGCTCATCCACGCGAGAGGTAAGAAAGACATATGAGCACCCCAAGGAAATTGCTCCCAGTCAACTGCATTTCAGTGACATGGATTCCATGTACTGTTTAGGAAATGAGGAGCTCATTGAAACTTTTCCTGAGGGGCTCGGTGGAAAAGTGATGCAGCTGATGCCGCCTGGTCACCCTCGAGGCTTCTTGTATCGAAAAGAAAGTCATTTACTCAATTGTTTTATTGATAAGCTCCAGTTCTGGAAAAACAAACGAGAAGCTATACAATCATTAACCAATAATCGTATGGGGTTTATTTTTGATGGTCCCACAGGCTGCGGAAAAAGCGCTCTTCTTTGTCAAGCAGTGCACTATGCTCGCTGCCGGCACATCACAACGCTCTACATCACCAACGCTAAAGATTGGACGCACGGGGAGTGGTGCTGGCCCAGCACTATTCTACCCGGTTTTTTCGATGCGCCTGACGCTGCAAGAGCATTTTTAAAATATTTTGCCTGTGGAAATCGTTCGATTCTAAAATCTTGGCCTTTGGTCTGCACGCCGAAGGATTTACCCGTGGAATCTGGGGAAAGGCCGCCCAAGAGTCTGTACGAGCTGTGCGAATGGGGCCATCGAGCAGCTGCACCGGCCTCTATCGATCGCCAAAGTGTTGCTCTGAAGTTCGTGATGGATGAAATTCAGGCGGAAAAGGATAAACCGATCGTAATCGCAGTGGACGGATGGAACCTCTTCTCTCACTCCACGCACTTTCGCTTTCCGCATCCTGATTTCTTTCGAAATATTTCGTCCTTCGGCGAAGGAAACTCCGACGTGGATCTCTACCCCCAGGAACTTCCTCGCATACCCTCATCTCGTCTTAGTTTTGTTCGAAGCCTGAACAAGCTCATACTCTCCAAAGAGTCTAATAAGTTCTTTATTACTTGTACCACTCGAGATTTTAAGCCTTTTGATGGCGTAAGTGGTTTCCCCGACGTAGAGAATGACCGTTTTGCTTCTAGTTTGGACGAGTACGCTTCGTATGATGCGGAAAAGGATTCTTTTTTTTATCCCATTAACGTGGAAAACTTTTCCGAGTACGAGTATCGCTCATTCTTGCGCTTTATTATAAATTCGGGAGAGCTGGCAGGATTAGGATGGGGGCCCATGTGGCATTACTCTAGCGACTTTGAACGAAAACTGTACAAGATTAAGTTTATGTCGGACCGCAACCCTCAGCGGGTCATTGATCATTATCACCAAGAGTTAGTGTGGAAATCAGAGTACCAGCGAGTGCGGCAGAAACAGTTTCTTCTCAGTCGGTTGGCAAGTAAACGGGTAAAAGCGATTTCAGCCTGATCGACTAACCCTCCAAAAAAAAAAAAAAGTATTGCGGTCTTTAAATAAAAATATCGTGTTTTCACTCGGAGAGCAAATAATATGCTTTGACGATCACCTGGTTAGAAGTCCATTCTTTGATTATGGAGCCTTTTTGTTCTTTTTTTTGTGGTTGTCTTCATTCTTATGCTCTAAACTGACGTGAAGAAGTTACTATGCTATTATTTTAAAAAAGGAAAAGCTCAACCCTATCTTCACAAGAAACACACTCTTATATTATTATTTTTACTTTCTGCTCGCACAATGACTCGGAAAGGACGTTCCCATCAGAGTGTGGTTCAGCGTAATTTCGACAGTTTAAAAGCGTTTTACGGTGTTGCACCCATGGGATCTTCCATTCGAGTGCCAGAGCCTCCTGCGTATATTGGGGCGTACAGCCGTCGAGGGGTTCTACGATGCTATCATCTCGTGGGGGCACCTCAAGAGCAAGTGGCGCTGGAGGCGATGCGAACGTACTCCCCCGCAAATTGCACGAAAACCGTGTCGGAATTGTTCCTTGAAGTCGCCTCTCTGGTTTCGACGTACTACAGCACACTGGATCAGCTGAACGTCTCACCTCTGTGAGACACGTTTAATTTCAAAATAGAATAAAATAAAATAATATTATGAGCGTTGCTTGAAGCTCCTAAGCCCTAACTCTACTCGAATATTCCCTATTTGCTCCATTCCTGCTGTGGATTTATTTTTTTTGTGTGCGAATATATAAAGTATTCTCTAGCCACTACTATACTTATGGAACATTGTGATTTCCACGATTATTGTTTATTTTCCCAATTAATTTTAGTACCCGACTATTGAACTTCAACTGAAAAATAGTAAGAGCAAAAGAATATATATATATATATATGGAAGCCGTCAGGGCAGCCGCTACTGCCGTTCGCGAGAGTGAGGTCATCCCTATTGAAACCATTCTCGATGCGTTGCAGCGCGCCACCGAAGCCCGCCGTAACCGGCTCTTGTTCGAGCATGTGGCCGGCGACACCTTCGTGGTCGGGCCCATTCGTGGTCACGGATCGGACTTCGCTCACTATCTCCTCACGGTGGTTCTGCCGACGGACAACGTCTCCAATATTGTTTTTCTTGGAAACTACATCGACGGAGCCCATCAAGCACTGAGCGTGTTGTACTTACTCGCTGTGCTAATACTGCATTCGGGAAAGCGCGTGGTTCCTCTCATAGGGAAGCACGAGTACCTGTATCCGATGCGATCCGAGAATTTTGGATCGCTGCAACGCGAACTGGAGCTACTGGCGAACAACGCCGGCGTAGGTCTGGACACGTACGAACCCATTATTAAGCGATTCTTCACCTCCCTATCGGTTGGTTGTGTGGTGGACGAGCTCTTCTTTTGTGTGTCCGGCGGTCCAGCGTCGAATTTCCAGCGGACGTCTCAGCTATCTGCCGCATCGTCGCACGAAGGGGCTCAGGAGTTCATCCTTAACGTGCCGATGGACGAAGACGAGGAGCACATGGCGGAGGGGTACGCCTTCATGCACGCCGCAGACGAGTTAGGGTTTCGCTACACCTTCAACGCTGCGTGCAATTTCATTTCAAGGAATCGATTAGCTGGGCTGGTTGTGGGAATGGAATACTACACGGATAGGCCAGAGTACGACAGCTTCGCTAAGCCGAACCACTACCAGTTGTCGGTGTTCTTTCCGGGCTACACGCTGGGGAAAATCCATCCAGAGACGAAGCTCCCGGCCGTCACATCCGTCTTTTCAGCCCCCAAATTCTGCGGCGTCAACTGGAACAATGCCGCCATCCTCCAGATATCCCAGAAGAGAATGATTATTCGGGAACTGGAAGCGTATTCGGGACGAAGGCTCATTCTCCCCGGCTCGCAGGATCACTGCTTCGCGTGGGCTCAGCCGTTGCTGGAGAAAGCAGTCGTGTCCATTGCCCATCACCTTGTTTTCTATGAGGACTTCAAGGAAGTGGCGAGATGCCCAACCGAAGACCACAGAGAAATCCAGGAGGAGGAGCAGCTCGCCGTTGCTAAAATGCGGCGTATGTGCCATCTGCTGAAGGAGAATGGTCTGTCTCTCCCTGTCATCCCCAAGCTCAGCTCATCGCGTTCCTGAGGGAGCACACTCTACCCATTCCATTCTCTCGTCTTTTTTGCTTAAAAAAACAAAAGAGGAAAAAACCCCAACAGAAAATAAAAGCATTTAAAAAAAAAAAAAATAAGGAAAGGAGTACTGTTTCTCGCGGAGTCGGGATTGTAAAATACGGCGTCCGTGCTTCTGTTCCCCCTTGGATGTCCTTCCTAACCTTATTTGATTCTTATTTCATATTATTATTATAATTGTGTGTGTGTTGCTGTTGTTTTTTTCTTTTTAAAACCCTTTACCGAAAGCCTCAAGAGTGCGTTTCTTTTCTCTCCTCCTTAACTCCACTGCATCTCCTCATGTCCCGTCTTGTTCCTCATTACGCCAAAAGCAAAACAGCCTTCATGTGCGTGGACCTTCAAAAGGTCTTCTCCACCAAGATTGCGAACTTCGAGAATTGTGTCTTTGTCGCGAATCGAATGGCGGCCCTTCACGAGATTCTCTCCGCTCACACTCAGCTCTTTGTCACAGAGCAGTACCCCAAGGCGTTCGGCAATACCGTACCAGAAGTGAAGATTCCTGCCTCTGCAACGGTGGTCGCCAAGACACGCTTCTCCTGCATGCTTCCAGAAGTGGAAGCCAAAGTCAAGGATTGTGATAACGTGATAATGTACGGCATCGAAGCCCACGCCTGCATTCTTCAAACCGTGGATGATCTTCTCTGCCAGAAGAAGAAGGTGTTCCTCCCTGTCGATGGACTTGGGAGTCAGCACAGCTCAGACCTGGCGCAGGCACTGAAAACTATGGGCGAGTGGAGTTCTGCGGGCTGCACGCTGACGACCTCAGAGTCTATCGTGCTTCAAATTATGCGTGATGCGAAAGACCCATTGTTTAAGAACGCCGCAAAGCTCCTCGCAACCCGACCCCCCCAGAACATTTAGTGCTGTCTTTCAGACCACTCGGAAGCCTAACGATACATCATACGTTCATGAATTTCATGTAGCTCATTTATTTATGTGTTTGATAAATTTCTTTTTTTTTTTTCTCATTACATATCCATATTCTGTTGTTAATACGTATACCAGAATCAAAATAGCACTGCACAGTACTCCTCCGAGGGTTCAGTGCAAACGTCCTTTCATTCTTGTTGGTTGACCCCAGGACTATTCTCCTTCTGCAGTTCCGACATTCTGTACTATTTCTCTTCTTTTTTTTTTTCTTATAAAAAATAACCGACCTGCAATCTAGACGATTAATTTTGTAACTAGAAACGAAACTTCTATGGGTGAGGCACTTTCCAATTCCTAAAGCCAATGAGTCTCTTAGACGAGCTGTACGAAAACGTTTTGTGGGAGTCGGAGGAGGTGTTTCAGCGAGAGATCGAGGAGACTCTCTTCGCTTCACTGTCGAGGACGGCCACCTTCCAAAATGCCCAGACGACGGTCGTGCAGAGAAGCACCAGTCCGGCACCACTGAAAATCTACTTGAGCTCTAAGACAGCGATACCCCTTTCATCGTGCAGCACGCCTTCTTGTACCTGCACCACTTCCAAACGGTTCCGTACTACTCCTCAGATTATTTTCCGATCTGGGCTGTTGGCTGTCTGGATCTTTGTTTGCCTATCGCAAATCATCACTTTTTATGCCTTGGAAACAAACAGTCTTCCTTTTACGTGACACTTTTCCTCCCTTCTATTTTTTGTCTAAAACTTTCAAGAATTTCTCGTCTCACTCTTCCCATTGATATTTTCTGCTGCTATAAGTTTCCCTGTTGTTATCAATAATATTTTTTTGATGTTTAATTGAGAAATAAAACGTGGTGGTTTCACTTCAGAGGTTTGAGATCCTGTTACAGCACACATTCCCAACTGCTTCATCATCTCATTTCGCCGACTTTTCTGTTTCTTACTCACAATTTGGTGTATTTTTTAGTCTACTAGAAGTATTTAGAGAACTTCATTCTGTAGTAAAGCACCGTGAGTTTTGTTTTTTTTTCTCTTTTCCTACAGCGTTGCGTTCGCCACCATGCAAACCATTCTACCCTACACCGTGAACCCTGACCACATGAAACTCTGCGAGCGAATGAAACTTTTAGACCCACACTCTGGCGCCGTCACCAGCCCGCAGGTGACGGCAAAGGAGCCGAAGCTGCTGGTGGGGGGGTTGCTGCACAACTGGGACGTCGAAGCGGCTCAAGCTCTGCAGAACCCAGCGCCACAGGCCCTGACGTGGGACCTGTCCTGGACAGCGGCGGAGACCAGATGGGAGCAGGAAGTGCATCGGTGCCTCACACCAGAAGATGTGGAGGACCTCCTCCCTTCAAAATGGATCGGCTACAACGTGGAGTCGGACCGCGACGAGACACTGGCCAGAGTGTGCAAGCTGTGCACAGCACTGGTGGACCGGTTTGTGCAGCTCTCCCAAGGAAATAACGCTATTCTCTCCACGTCCAAGTGGAGACAACACCAAACGCTGTACGATCGCCTTGGGGCTGTCATGGAGCTCCTAGAGGCGTCTGTGGGCGAAGCGGTCCCTATTTATAAGCTACGGGATCCGAATTTCATGCGGCAGTTGTGGACAGATATGCCAGATGAGGATCGCCGAGAAATTGTGGCTGCCCTTAGTATGGGAGAAACCGACGAAGAGTAGCATCAAGCCCGTTTAGAAGAACCTTTAGAACCTAGATTTACATTCCCGATACTACCTTTCACATCGTATGGACAAAGAACACTCCCTTCTTCTTTATTAGCCAGAAAAAGCCACTAGAGAGAGAAGGGTGATGAATGTGCCTGGCACACTATGAATTTATCTTCTTTCTTTTCTCTCCTCTCTTCTCTTATGAATGTTATTATTACTATTATTCTCTTGCAATAGTATCAAGTAGGTTCTACTTTATGACTGTTATCTTTCCTCATTTACAGGATTGATTTTTTCACCTTAATTCTCAAGTAAGCTACACACATCTATCGTATATTGATAAGAATATTGTATTATATCAAAATTATATTTTATTATTATTATTATTATTATTACTTGAAGAATTTCTGTTGAAGGTGAAGTGTACATTTTTTAATAAATATCCATCTACAGATCTATTTCTTGCTTTTGCATTGAAGAATAATATATATACATCTATTTAATACTATTTTCTATTCTTATTACTCTCGGAAATCTAGAAGAAAAATTGCAAAGCAATTCGAGGGAGCTGCTGCCGCTGGTGGCTCATATCCTATAGCTTCTTTATAATATTACCTGACTTAATATTATATTTTATAGGTTCCGTTTTAACATAAATATTGGCTTATATTAAGGACCCGTAAAAGTTTAACTTACTTGACATCATTATTTTTTTTTCACATTAAAATGGACTCCGCGGGAAATTCTGACGAGTCTGTTGTCCCGTTGTGTGCTCTTCCGGACGAGTTAATCGAATTCCCGCCTATTCCAGAAGCCTCGATTGCAATTCGCCACGAACTGGACACCGCAAAACGTGCTTCGTTTCCATGGGAACAAATCGATCGCTTGTGGGTTGTGCACCAAATCCACTTCAAGATGTCCTATGGACTGGATTTAAAAGTCGTGGAAATTCAGTTTAACAACTGCCCACTTCTTCATGTCGCGTATTTACTGGTTTCGAACGTGAATGGCCAGAGCATCCACAGCAAAGCGATTTTATCGAGAAGTTTCAGTGCATCCGATATGTCGACCGCCCGCAAAATTGTGGCTTCCCAGGCGCTGTTTTTCCTGGCGCCGCACTATGCGAACGGTGTGCTGAGAGAAACCACCCCCCACCGCATTCTCTTTGTCAATCCGTTAAACACTCGCGACAACGTTTTCGACTTAAATGGGCACACGCTGATGGAACAGGCCATGGAGTTGTTGACGGCTGCAAAAATGACTCTTGCCACGAGCGATATTCGCCGGTTTGAAGGGAAGGATGAAGAGCCCGCGTTATTCGACCGCCCGAACGCCTTTCTGACGGCCGAATTCAAGACGCTGCAGAGTAAACGGTGGGAACTCAGCACCGCCTCATCCAAGCCTCTCTACTCCTGGGGCCTCAAAAACTTAAATGAAGACACGGCGGAAAGTCGTGCTGAGGAGGACGTGGAAGCGCTTCGCTTCACGTTTGAGTTCACGATTTATTATTGGGATGGCGGAGAAAAGAAACCGGTGGCTACCAGCACATCCCACTCTCTTGGGGAATCCCCTACGCGAGTCATTTACCGCGGACTTCTGGCCGTAGCGGGTGAGCTCCAGTGTCAGTCGATGATGCGCGAACTGTGGAGAGAGTTTGCCGTGACTCTTTGCCCCCCTGATTGCAGTGAGCCATTAGAATATGTGAATTTTTACTTCGAAGCCTTCTTCGGTGTTCACAACGTCGCACCGAATCTGAAGAGCGCCGACAAGGTGGTGTCTTGGAAGATCGTAGGACAGAAAAAGGAACGATTTGCTCTACTTTTGTCCTTAAAGCGATGCGGTGGCGCCGAAGAACTCGAGAAAAACCCGTTTCTGTTGGGAAAAGACAACACCAACTCCACCATGCTCACCGCGGGGAGTGAATGCTTCTCCTTTGTCCTCTACGAACTGACCCAATACCTCAATAATTTTCCTTCAATAAAAAAAAACCTATCAGAGAGCCATGTCAATGGGCTTCGGAAAGTGCTGTCGTACATGCGTAGTGCGGAGCGAAAGGTCCACTCATCGTGGAATCTCAGCGACAGCGGAGCGAACACGCGCTTGCCGCCACCGGCGGTGTGCCGCACACAGAAGGACAGCTGTCGAAAGAGTCCGAAAGCGGCTCTGGAAGGAGCCGAACTGCTGTCGCCGGGCAGCGGCATCTCTCCCACCTCCCACATCGCCGCAGCGACTCTCGCGCGAATGATGCGGCGGGATTACCACACCTGGTTCGGGTGCTGGGACGTGAAGCACGACAAGCAGGCGCCGGGTCGATTTCTTTCCGAGGTTCACATTCACCGACCCAACCATTCGGTGGTCTTTCTCCTCCAGGGCTTCGGGAATACGATCGAACAATCCTTTTTTCGCTCCCTTGGCAAAGCGCTTCCCATACTGGCGTCGTACCGCCGGATGGTGTTGGAGGCTCCACTCATTGCCACCGTGTCTCGTCTCCGAGTTCCTACAGGGAGTGGCAAAGCAGCCCCCCCTGGCGCGTCTTCTTCCCCCTCCGCACGGCCAGCGGAGACGGAAGGCGAGATCGGTGAGGACTTGGATGGCATGATGAATATTGTCACAGAGGAGTCGTAAGGGATCTCTCTCTCTCTCTCCCCCTCTGCAGGGTGTGCTTTGTTATCTTTCGCGTGACTCATCCTCGATAGATAGCGGCGTCAGTTAAGAGACTCAGTTGGAGTTCGAACATGACGCAAAACCAAGCAAGTTGATCTTATTTACTGAACTACATCTTCTGCATCTTGAAGTGGTTTCTTTACTTTTTCTTTACCTTTTCTTGTTTGTTTTCTTGATTGTGTTAAGGGGGGGAAAGCGCCTATCAGAAGGCAGTGGGAGTTTGACTGCTCGCTCTGATATATTTCTTCTCATACCCCTACAATCCAATAACGGACTTTTAACACTTATGACTTTACACAAATCATGTTTCCAGGTCTTTTTTTTTTTTTTTCGTGCCATTGTCATCGGGACAAGTCGTTGTTCTTCCTTTTCGGGGAGGACACGGGTCACGTAGACATCATCAAAATGTTGGTTTTTTTTCTCTTGTCTTTACTTTCAACGCTTTCGTATCTTCATTTTGCTGTGCGTGTGTTGCTGTGGCTGTTTTTTGTAAAAGTGAAATGCATGAGACAAAGCCCAACCCGTATTTATTAAAAGACTAATAATTAAATCCTCTCATCTAGACCATCCAAATATATAGACCACCATGCTTCGCTTTTCCCTCCGTTGTTTTCTCTCCTTCGACACACTTCTGTGTGGTCTACGGCCTGTCGCACAGAAAGAGACGGAGACCATGATGCAGCGATATCAGGAGCTCACTTCCCGCCCTGGGTTGCTGCCTCTCCCTCTCGCCACAAGCATAGCGGCCCAGCTGCCGCTGAATACACCGAAGATCATGAGCCTTCTGGCGGGTCACACCTTGGTGAACCATCTGGCGTGCTCCATTGCGCTGGAGTGGCGAAACCCTCAGAGAGGGGCAGGTCTGAAGGATTATCTAGAGTACTTGAACGTCCTCCGAAAAGTAGATGCCTCTGTGCCTTCTGTCGTGTTTGTGGCGCAGTGCGCTGCCAAGCATTATCAAGAGCAGCGGGAAAGATCCAAAGGAAAGGACCTAGAGGAGGACCGAGAGGCGCTTCGAGAGTGGATCACTCGCTTTGTGCGGTACCATCCCTCTGCTGCCCCTGCACTGCTGGGGCCCTTGTGCCGGGTGAGTGCGTGTGAGGGCGAAATGGTCTTTCAGGCGCGAGATGACGTGGTGGATGTGTTGCATGCTGCGCAGCGTGCGGGTTTCGTCGCCCCGGAAGACGCTGGCCGGGCACTTCGACTGCTCCCTCAGGCGAACCGTGTGCTCAGCGTGTGGGGGTGGCTGCAATACACTTCGGCCAAATGGGACCAAACAGCTGCCTCCGCCGCGGTCGTGGCGATGACGCGGCAACGGCGATTCGGAGATGCCGTGGCGATTCTTCAAAGCCTCGCCTCTGTCCATGTGGTCCCTACCGTTGAGGCGCAGGCGGCCTTCATTGATCTGCTTCTCCATACGTCGCCACCGCTACCCCACTACGCGGATCAGCTCCTGTCGTACTGGTACCCTGCCGGATCCGGACTCTTTCAACCTCAGGCGGTGCCAGTGGCGGCGGCGCAGCTGTTTCTGCACTTCCGATGTGGGAACTATGAGCGAAGCTTGGATCTTCTGCATCAAGCGGCAGAGCGTCTCACCCCCTCCCTGCAGACACCGGAAGGCATCACGAGCTTTCTGCACTTCGTCGGCGCGAAAGGGTTGCTTTCCGTCGTTCGCTACTTTCTGGATGACATCGTCCACAGCAGCACGATGCGTCCCTTTTTCTACGACCGTGCATTAGAGATGATCGAAGAGCTGTCGTCCAGCTTCGCAGCGTTGAGTATTCTTATTCTGCTCAGCAGGCGTCTCGACCGGTTAAACCCCGGAGCAGCTGAGCTAACGCGCGTTACGGAAAAGCTTCAGAAGTTGGCCAACGCCATCAGTGATGAATCTTTCACAAGGATGATGCGTGTCGTCGCCGAGGACCACAGCTTTACTTCCTCACAAGAAACACAAGAACTAATGCAGGCCGTCGCATCCGTGCTGAGTCGAGAGGTCCCGGTCGAAATTTCAGCGTGGGTGAAACTCGTGTAGAAGCCCTTTTTTCACAAATATAATTATATATTTTTTCTGATCCTGTGGGTGGTGTGCTGTTTCCCCTGTACTCAGTGAAATGAAGAAATATACAAATAGCAATACAATAATAGTACATTCTCTACTTCTTTCTCACTAGAGATTTTTCAAACGCTACATCGCGGCATTCTAAAGTTCTTCTTTTTTTTGTTTGTTTTTTGAAATCGTCCGTTATGTCGCTTCACCACTTTTTCCCCCTTTCTTTTTTTTTCTTTATCGAGGTCGTGCGATACCTTCTCTGTTTTCTTCAATATAGATACATTTATTTCTCTATTTGTTTTGTTTCCGCTGCTGCGCACCAGAAAGGCAGTTGTTACTGATACACGGATAGGGAGAGTAGGGTATTGTTTCCGACAAGCACACTTTCCTTCCCCACTCCGAGCCGATGTCCGGCATTCCGGCGACGGTGAAAAGCTTTGGGATGCTTTGCCATCAAGTCTCGGAAGAGCCGTCCCTTCTGTCCAAGCGCGACATCATTGCGGCCTTCACCTCGCGCTATTCCGGGGATGTGACGCTCCTCTACACCCTACTGCTGCCCAAGCTCTCTCCGAGAATTTATTATGTGCAGGAGAAGCAGCTGCTGGTGGTGCTCGCGGCGGCGTTGAAGGTGGCAGAAGACATTTTAAAGGACGAATGGAATCAAAATGGCTGTGTAGCCGAGACGGCGCTGCAGCACTTTAGACCGTCGACGCACATGGCGAGGGATGCGGAGGGGTGGTGCAGCATGACGCTGCAGACATTCAATCACTACTTGGATCAGTTCGCGGCGGCGTCGACGAATCCAGAGCGCGTGTCGGTCCTCGAGAGCCTATTCCGTGAGGCGTGCCCCAAGACAGTCTACTACTTTCTCCGTGAAGTCAAGCAGGACCTGCGGCTGAACGCGGGGCAGCGGACAGTGCTGGAAGGACTCCATCTGAATGCCTATGAAATCTACAAGCACTGCGCGAATCTTCCGGAGGTCATTCGTCGAGTGCAAAACGGCCAGACAGCTCTTCCGCGAGCCCCCAGTGGCAGCGTCGCCACCAGTGTTCTCTCGCCGGAGAACTCCGCGCCGGGCCCCCCCTCGAGCGGCAGTGGGGTGCAGCTGGGCATCCCGATCACTCCGATGCTGGCCGCACCGGTCCGGGGCATCGAGGACGCACTGAAGAAGTGCCCTAACGGCGCCTACTCGGAGGTAAAGTACGACGGGGAGCGCATTCAAGTGCACAAGAACGGAGACACACTGCACTTCTTTAGCCGCTCGCTAAAGCCAATGAAGCCCGCCAAGTACGCTTCGATTGAAACGTATTTGACGAAGGCGATACACGCGAGCAGCTGTATCTTAGATGGGGAGATCTTGATGGTCGACCAGCGCACCAGCATCCCTTTACCGTTTGGAACACTGGGGTCCCATAAGAGAGACCAATTTGCAACGGCGTGCCCCTGCATCTACTTTTTCGATATTTTGTATAAAGACGGTGTATCCACCATGCAACTCCCTTTAACGCAGCGTCGTACACTTCTGAAGAGTTCCGTCGCTTTTGTTCGTAACCGCGTGATGTTCTCTGAGCTGTGCAAGGTGGAAGGGGAGGACGCGGCACGCCGGGATATCCTTCAGAAGCACTTAAACCTCGCGCTGTGTGAGGGCCTGGAGGGTCTGGTCATTAAAGACATGCAAAGCGTGTATGAGCCAAGAGCGCGTCACTGGCTGAAAATAAAGAAGGACTACTTGGACGGCCTTGCGGATCTTGCGGACCTGCTCGTCGTCGGGGCGTGGTACGGCAGTGGAAGTCGGGGGGGCCAGCTGCAGACGTTTCTCATGGGTTGCATTGATTCCAGCGTCCCTGTAAACGCCCCGGGTCGAATCAAAACCGTCTGCAAAGTGAGTAACGGCCTCACCGACTCTGCAGTGACCGCTCTGACGAAGAAGTACAAAGACACGATGATTTCTACGCGGTCCGGATCGAGCCGACTGCCTCTGCCCGACTGGTTGGATTGCGGCACAGCTCACATCCCTGATATGGTGGTCCGCGATTACACGAAGGCAGACGTGATGATGATCATTGGAGCGGAACTCACGGCATCCACCAGCCACACCTCCGGACTCTCTATCCGTTTTCCTCGTATCTTGCGTCTCCGACCGGACAAGACCGTTGATATGGTCACCACGCTCGACGAGCTCCGCCAGCTGTTTGCCAGCGCTCCCAGCGCCGATCCCAACAGGCGAGGTGGTGCCTTTGACGGACTGTGTGTGGAGGACGCCACTGCACAGCCTCCCGGTCTCTTTGACCGAGACCTGGCAGAAGAAGCAGAAGGCGAGTCGTGCCGGAGGGACGACTCGCCGGCTCCTGTGCAGCGGCTGAGCCCCGCACCACCTCCACCTTCACTCTTGTCGAGCGCCACAGGAGCTGGAACTGGGGCAGAAGTGCAGAAGGCTCCTATTCGGTGTTACCTCGACCGGCCGGTGTTCCCGATGGACCCGCAGCTCTTTTCACCGGCCGCAAACGTGATGATTTGCCACTGCGCCGCTGAAGGAATGCTGTGGTCCACTAGAGGCTTTATGGGGCGCCTCACGCGGAGCTTAGGCAACAGGGCCCAGGAAGAGTTCGACCAGTTTCAGAAGCGGCACAAACAGGAGGGTGGCTCCACCGGACTCCTCGGCTCTGTGGCTTTCTCAGAGGTTGGCCCTGCGTCTAGGGCTGGAAGGCTATTTGTGGCCACCATGATCGTGCAGAAGTGCAGCGCCAGGGGTGGGATACCAACGGTCGACGAGCGGGCTCTGATCACTGCGCTGGACCGCTGCGTGCAGCTCGCGTTGCAGTCCTCCGTTCGTCAACTGGTATTGGTGAGGCCGCCGGCCGGCTCGAGCTCCGCCAGCGACACGGGCTGGCGGCTAGCCGAGCAGTGGTGGTCCACAACACCCGTTGCGGGTCTCGCCGTCGTTGTCTTCCCACCTGGTGAGCCCTCCGCCACCAGTGAACGGAAAACGAACCACCAACCCGCACCGCTACCGCCTACCGCACCACAAAGCACTGCAGTGGCGGACCCTGGGCAACGCACGCGTACCCCCGGCCAACAACTCCGTCTGGAAGAGGTGGTTGGCAGTAATGTGGTATTGCAAAGACCAAGAAAGCATCGGCGCGATCCCGAAGAGATTCCAGACAGAGAGAGCGGCGAGCAGCGAGCGCAACGCCTCCGAATGGATGTGGACCTGGACCCGACGGAGGCGGAGGACAACGTGCCGCTCAGCCGACCGGGTCTCTTTCAAGGAGTCGTGGCGTACTTGGTGCCTGTCGGCGACGCAAGGGACGACCTTGAACGGCTTGCGGTGCTGCTTCAGCTGGGTGGTGCTCGTGGAGGCGGCTGTGCCTCACCCACCCCTTCACCTTCGCGACTGCAGTCGCCACCGTCCTGCACCCACGTCGTGCTGTCGGGGGTTCTTGAAAGGCCAGCGGCGTTCCTGAAGCGGCTGCAAGTGAGTGCCCATCAGCACATCGTCACATCGGAGTGGATAAAAAGATCTGTGGAGCGTCACGTGCGGCTCAACGAGGCACTGTTTCACCCCACCAAGCGCGCCCCGTTGCACTCCTTCGCGCTCTACCTGCTGCCCGACCTGCCGCTGCGAGAGACTTGGGCTCACCTCGCCTCCTCCCTCGGGGCATCGGTGCAGTCTGAGTGGCGCTTCTTCGGGCCGGCCACCACCTACGGTATCGCCCACCAGTGGACGGATGAAGTGCAGGAGTGGTACGACTTTGGGGAGTTGGTCCTGCGGCCCGAGTGGCTGGCGGACAGCGCGGTGGCGGGAGTGCCGATGTCACCTGAGGTCTACGCCCTTCCTCCTCCTCCTCCCCCCCACGCCACTGCGGTGGGAACCTCCTCGGCGGCAGAGCCGGAGAAGGAGGCGGTGGTGGTGACGGAGGAGGCAGCCGCCGCCACGACGCTGCTCGAGAACCTCCCCCTCTGTGTGCTGCCTGACACCTTTGAGAACGCAGCCCAGACGGCTGCCCTCGAATCCCTCATTGAGGAGCACGGTGGTCGCGTCGTGACGGACTTGCAGGCGGCGCAGTTCGGCCTCTCGACACTTTCGGCGTTCCAATCCGCCAAATCTTCGATGTCTGTTGTTCTCCAGTTAAAGTGTTTGCACGTCACGTGGCTGATGGAGTGCGTGCAGAAGCACAGTATTCAAAGTCCTGCCGGCTTTCTCCTGCTGGACTACCCAGCCGACAAGCACAGCGCGTCTCCCGTTCGAAGTGATCCGCTGTATCTTGTGATGCCGTCGGACGAGGAGGCGGAGGAGCTCTCTGACGAGACCTGTCGAGATGACGCTTCGACATCTACTACCAAAACCTACAGCGGGTCGTGTACGCCGCGCACCCGATGAGAAGGGGGCAGAAAGAGATTGGAGGAGGGAAAGGAAATTTTTTTAGGAAGTTCACATTATTCGCAGCGTAAACAAAAGTCTTCAACACGTAGTACTTTATTTTTATATTATTATTATTACTATTTTTTTTTTTTTTTTGGAGCGTACCAACAATATACATTTTATGCCAGTAATCCATCTATGGGTATATATTTTAGAAAAAAAAACCATAAAACTCTCTTACTTTTCCCTCTTGTGCTATTCTTTCAGTGATCCCTTTTTGGTGTAACGAATGCAGCAGGTGCGCATTCCGTCACGGTCTCTTTTCTAATTATTTTTTCGTGCCTTCATTAAAGCTACTCCACATTTTCGGTCGGAACGTTTGCTCCCACCCTAAATTTTAAAATACTTTCAAAGTAAATCTGAACCAAAAAAAAAAATAAAAAAGCAACACGCACGCGCGTACGATCCGCTTCCTTTGATTTTCACACTCTCTCTCGCGCTCTCCTTCTGTACGATATTGAGAGAGATCCAACCTCTTTTCCGTGTAGACTCTGCGCACCACCGCCATGGCTCCGACTCACCACACCGGTGAGCCGCCGCCGCTCGAGCTGATGCGCAGTCTGCAGCTCTCCCGCACCACGCTCAGCCGCTTCCTGGACAATGAGGACTTCCCTGCGATGATTGCAGGGTGCTACGTACGGGTGCTGCTGGAGCTGCGCACGGATGAGACCTCCGCGATCCAGGACGCCAGCGACCGCTACTTTATCGCCTGCGTGAAGGGCGCGAAGCAGGGCGAGTCGTACACCGGCTTCACCTCGGATGGCTCCTCCACGACGTGGCACCTCTCCATCGAGTTACCACCGTGCTTTAACTCGATGGACAACGGGGATGTCGTGCAGCTCAACTCCGTCTCAAACTCTCTCTTCCGTGTCACGGACTACCAGCAGTGGGTCGACCTCATCCGGCGGTACAACCTGCGATTCCCGTCCACCCCCTCGCTGACCTTTCGGCAGTCCACGTTAGCGAAAGATATGGAGGAGCGCGCGAGGGTTTCAGTGCACAGCATCGATGAGGGCATCCGGCAGCTGGTGGAAGGCGAAGTTCGACGGCAGTACGCCGTCTTCCCTTCCGTCCAGCAGCTGCGCGCCTTAAAGTTAGAAGAGGTGGAAGACGTGGAGCGCCGCGTGCTGGACCTGATTACGTCGGTTCGGGTAGCCATCAATGTCCGTTTCAAGTGTCTGGTCTGCCGCGACGCCTACTGCACGGAGATCTGCTACCCGTGCAAGCACCAGGTCTTGTGCAAGAGCTGCGCCAAGAACATCCGGGGGGTGTGCCCCGCACCCGGGTGCTCGAGAGCGGTGACCGAAACCTTCGAGCCCTTCTCGTGCAGCTAACATGTCAAGGAGGATTGATTTTATTATGTTTTTTCTTCCGGCCGGATCAAACAACGGGTAAAACACCAGGGCTCCTTCGCATAAATTCGATGGACGTGTCATCGGCACCTCTCCACTGAACTGCATCGCTGCTGAACCCATGGTGTGTTTCTTTCTCCCCATTATTCAACAGGGCAACTACCGCCTCCTTTTGTGTTGATGAAGCTATCAATCAGTGTACAAATCATTCGGAAGACTCTCCGTATGCGTTCCCTCGAAATTCTGATTTTCTGCCTTAGAGAATGAATTTCCCTCCCTTTTTTAAAAGCCTCATTAAATTATTTTTCAATATATATATTTATAATTGTACTTCGGAGCTGAACATTTGCTATTATTCCTTCTTTTTTCCCATTTTTTATTAATTTTAATTATTTCTCGGAGCTCAGTGAACATCCTTTTCAGTATTTTCATCTTCACTACCCAATCGTAGAAAGCGGCTGCTTCGCACATCAACCGCTGTACCCGTGTATTTTATTGCTGTGGTCCTGTGCAACCCGTAATTTGAGTCGCTACTACGACCCGATCATACGAGCACCCACAACAAGCGTGGGAAGGAAAGGACGCTCTGAAAGCTACCCGTGTATTATTTTTGGAGTAAAGGGTCATCTGTGCTCCTTTTTTTTTTGGAGTTTTTGCGCTTTTTTTTAACCCGACTCGATCTTCTCGATCGCCGACCTTCCATTACCCTATGGCCTCTCCGCCGAGGGACGGCAGCATGGAACCCATGGTCGATGCCTACGAGTCCTTTCACGTGGTGCCGCCGGAGCAGTGGCCTAGTGTCGACACCGCTACGGTGTGCGCGGAATGCCATGCTGCCCTCACGTGGCTAAGACCAGGAAAGAACTGTCACGCGTGTGGCAAGGTTTGCTGTCTCAAGAAATGCATGGAAAACCACCGCACACTGCCCCGACAGCACAACCAACCTCCCCTTCGCGTCTGCAACACGTGCTCCGCCACCATTATACGGATTCAACAGCAGGACCTGCTCGCCGCAGGCGAATACCGCACTATCTTGCACGAACTACAAAAACAAAAAGAAATCAACCAAAAGCAAAAGGACCTACTCATCGCCCTCCAACATCCAACTGTATCGCTCCACACCGCGTCAGCCACACCTCCACCCGCCAGCAACAGCGGTCTACACAGCCATCACGAGGCACCGCACAAAGAACAATTAACCCATCAAGACCACCACGTGACCCAGCCCCTCACACCCATTACCGCAACACAGCAGTTGCACTCACAACACGACGCCGAAGGAGCGGAGGAGGCCGCGGCGGCTGCCCGCCAGGAACTGCAGGCCGCACTGGAGACGGTGCAGAACAGCCTGGAAGCCGAGCGCGCAGCGAAGGTGTCGCTGGAGAGCGAGCTAGCGGCGGCACTGAAGGACGCCGAAGGAGCGGAGGCCGCGGCGGCTGCCCGTTTGGAAGCCGGGCATGCGGCGAAGATCGCTTTCCAGGAAGTTAATGGTGATTTAGTGGTTGCAGATGGTGTGTTTGATATGTTGGTTCTTCCATTTCAAACTTGGATGAATGCAAGGATGGATGTGCTGTTGAATTACATGCAGGCCTTTGTGGAGACAACGCTTTCTACGGTATTTGCGCTGTTGAAGAAGGTGTGGTCCGAGTTGTGCGATCGACGAGTGTTGTCACGTCGGTCTGTCGCAGCGTTGCAGGCGACGATGAAGACCATGAAGAAACTGAAGCAAGAGGCAGAAGTGCAATCCAGTGCACTGAAGGAGGAGGAGCGGCGGTTAAAACGTTGGGAGGCGGAAGTGGATCTGAATGCCATGGAGTTGTTGAAGCGGCGAGAGAGCCTTCAGAAAACCTGTGCGCAGCTGAGGGGAGTGGCGAGTCGACTCCGCTCTTGTATGGAGAGAAGCGGAGGTAGTGTGTCGAGTAGTGCACACGATTCCAATGTGGTAGAGCGTTTAGGAGACACCGGCCAGACAGAGTTACTGCAGCAATTGCAATCGGATTTAACTCTTGCAGAAACGCAGTTATAACCTCCTCAGTGCTTATTCGTGCAATGTGAAGAGAGGTGTACGCCTTCTCGCTGAAGAAGAATATGCGTTCGTGTGTTTTCTAGATAGTACATATGGTGTCATTTTTTGCCATACGTGCAATGTTGTTGTCTTAATTTGCTTTCTAGTAGCGGAGCAATAAAAGTGGCCTTTTTGATTTTTCTTGAGAGTTCGGGATGTACCGGACTGTGTGGAAGGCTGCAGTAAAGAAGTGTTCACGCCTAAGAACAGTATTATTATCTTTCTCTTTCTATCTCTTCTATTGTTTTGGTCCATCAATTGGAGGTGTCTCTCTTTTTCCAGTTAACGCAAACAGGCACATTAAACTGTAGATCAGGATAATATAATCTATATATATATATATATATTTGTATTGTTACTGCTTTTCAAGCACCAGTTGGCCTTTGTACCACACTTAAAGGTCGCTCTGCTATTAATAGTCCATCACACAACAACCGTTCTCAGAGAAACAGGCAACACAGTCTCTCATTTCTTGTTTCAACAGACATATTCATAGACAACATATCTTTCTGATTGTGTATCAAAAGCTTTTTTTTTTATTGGTATCCGATTGTTTTCCAAAGCCTTTACAAGTGATTCAACACACAGAAGACCATAGAGGAACACACGAATACTTTGAAGTCTTTTTCTCCCTCTCCTTCGGCTCACACTCCACCTTCCCACTCGCGCAGATGTCGAATTTCGCCAAAAACGCCGTAGAACTGCTTTACGCTGCCGAGAACGCGCTCGGCGGACGAGAAGAGCACGCGCCATCTACCTCTGAGCGCCTCAGCAAGGGCTATCCAGCCATCCGCTCGCACCACAATGCCGCGCTGGTGGAGCCCGCCGCACCACGCAGCGACCCGCACCACGCAGTGGCGCAAGCGGAACTGCTGAAGCAGCTCAGTGTCGCCATGCGAGAGATCGCTGAGCTGCGAGCGATGCTGATGGAGGAACGCGACGCGAGAACAGCGTTACTCGTGTCCATGGGCAAGCGTTGGAAGGAGGAGATACGGGTGGAGATGCGGGGCGGCGACCTCGAGTTGCGGCGCCTGATGGCAGATCTGGAAGGCACCGTGGGAGAGAACGTGCGAGGTCTGGGCACACAGCTCCAGCTCGTTCAGCAGTACGTGGACGACCACAAGCGCCATTCGAAGGTGTACGCCACGACGCGAATGGATGTGGAAGAGCGAATGCGAGACGAGTTGGAGGACTTGAAAGGGAAGCTGCACGCGGCCACCGCCATGTGCCACCACACCCGCGTGGAGTGTGTACAAGTCATGGAGCGTGAAAAGGCTTCCATCGCACAGCGCCTCGACACAGAGCTGCTGCGCTATGCCGAGATGCGGCGAGCCGATGAGCGGGATGTCGCCACGGCTAAGCTGACGCTCAAGGAAGAAGTTCAACGGCTAAATACCACAGTGCGCAGTGTGGTGCAAGAACAGTGGCGTGAGGTGGCCGTCACACTGGAGAAGTCGCTTCGCGAGCCCGTGGAAGAGCTGCGGGAGGGTCTCAAGCAGCACGGCAAGTCTTTCAGAGAGTGGGAGCACAAGGTGGACACCTCCCTTCACAGTCAGGAGTCGGAATGGCGCACGACTGCGACAACGCTCAAGGATCGCTTAAGCTCCTTAGAGTCTGCTGAAGCGGTCTCGACGTCTCGCGTGGACCGGGCAGAGCGAAAGTGCGATATGGTGGTGGAGGCCGTCTCCAAGGTCGAGGCGCAGCTGAAGATCGCTCGCGAGGCCGTCGACGACGCCACCGCTGTCGCTCAGAGGGCTGCCGAGCGCACGCAGCACGTGGAAGGCGTCCAGCTGGACCGAGACGCGCGGCTTTCCCAGCTGGAGTCGCACCTCAAGGCCATTTCAACGGCGGAGGCCCTCAAGGCAGAGATCGAGGCCTGCAGGCGACAGACCTCGCGGGTGGAGAGCCACGTCGATGCGCTGCGAGCGGTGGCAGAACGGGAAGAGAGCGCCACCGAGCGCCTCAGCCGCCAAGCAGAAGTGCTGCGCTCGCAAATTGGTCAAGTCGAGCGCAGCGGCCGAAAGACAGAGGAGGAGCTGCAGACCTTCATGGAGCAGTCCCTCGCGGCCACCCAGCGCGTCTCCAGTATGGAAAGCACGGTGGATCAGGTGAAGCACCTCGCCGACCGACTGACGCTGGCGAGTGAGCGGGTGGAGCAGCGGGTGGAGGGGGTCGAGAATCGCCACGGCGTACTTTCAGCGAGCTGCGATCAGCTGCTGAAAGACGTGCATCACGTGCAGCACACCTTTAGCACGCGTATTGAAGCGGCTCAAGATTTGGCGGCTCGCAGTGAGACTGCCAGTGCGACCGCAAAGGCAGAGGTGGAGCGCGTTGAGAAGAGAGTCCTCAAGCTGGAGGCGACGCAGTCCACGCAGCTGGCCAGCTGGTCAACCCTCCAATCGCAAGCCGAGGACAACGCCAAAGAGATTAGCTCGCTGCATCGTCGCCAGGTGCAGAACCAGGATTGGATTTCTGCTCGAGAGTCCCGACTCGACGAGAAGATGGCCGCCGTCGACGACCTCGTGGCCTCGATCGACACCAAGATTCTGAAAGTGGAGAGGGGGCTGCAGGCGCAGTGCAGTGCGGTGGAGCAGCGCATCGACGAGCGCGTGGAAGAGATCGATGCTCGGTCGGACGACATCGTGAAGAAGGTGAACCAGGAGGTCTCGGCTCCGCTGCAGGACTGGAAGCGGCGCTTGATGCAGAAGTCGCAGGATGACCTCCAAACGCTGGAGACCCAAATCCGAGAGACGCAGCACGCGCTGGAGCGGCTGGCGGGACAGACCAGCCGTGAGAAGGCGCACTTCGCCACACGCGAACACCTGCGCCAAATGGAGGATCACATTCGCGAGCGTGACGGCCGGACACAGGGCAATATGGAAGATATCCGGGCAGCGCAGCATCAGTACAAGGGCATTCTGCAGAATATGCGGACGCAGCACCAACAGTTTCAGCAGCTCGTCCAGCAGCTTCAAGGGGATCTCGGGCACTTTGCCCCGGTGGTGTCGTCGCACGGACAGCGAATTGAGGAGCTCTTCCAATCCCTCCGCAGTATCGATGCGGCACAACAGCGTCTAGAGCAGCAGCAGCAGCGGGAAGCTGCTTCGGTGAAACCCGAACCCGCGGCTGCGACAGCGCCGCCACCCGCTCCCTCTTCATCCCTTATCGCGACGGCCCCCACCCCCGTCGCGGCAGGGACTACCCCTACGACCCGTACTCGTGAAAACCACTCCCCCGAGAAGACCGTGCGTACCACTCCAGCGGCCGTGGCGCCGCCATCCACGCTGTCCACGGAGCTCAACACGAGCTCGTCGCGACACCCCGCAGTGACCGTGTCCAAGGCGCAGCCCTCCCAAGCGACTCCACCGAAAGCAACTGCGCCTGTCGTCATTTCGAAGCCCCCTGCCGTGGTGTCCAAGTCGCCCGCACCCTCGTCACCGTCGCCAGCCACGCAGATGCTCGCAAAACAGAGCAGTCCTGAGGTACAGATCCCTACGCCGAGTACCGTCACTCCGAAGTCGGCAGTGGGCACCCCCAAGTCTACCGCCGCAGTGACCACTCCTTTCAAGGCGCCGCCGAGTCCTGTGCTCACCTCCACGCCAGCCGTGTTGGCGAGTCTTCCCTCACCCACGAAGGCAGCGGTGGCACCGATGGCATCGCTGGAGGGCACGCCAGACGGCCGTCTCGTGTCCTACCCCTCCTCCTCCGGGGTGGCTATGCAACGCGGCACGCAGCGCTTTCCGTCCTCCACCTCCTCCGTGACCATGGAGGTCAGCGGGGAAGCGACACCGCCGCAAGAGGAGCGCCAAGCCGTGGTGCGCAGCCCCGCGCCGGATGTGGGGACGGCCGAGAAGGTCGGCGGGCAGGCCGGGTGGTTCGGTTCCACCTCAGAGACCCCGTCGCACCAGAGCGCCGAGGAGAGCAGCGACGCCGAACTCAACGCGGAGGAGAGCGAGCGGCTGGCGCGGAGTGCCGAGCGGCCGCGGCACCCAGACGCCGGGCTCCACCACTCCGCACCCCAGACGCTGCAGTCCCTCATCGAAACAGCCAGCGCTTCCGGCCGCAGCCGCTCCGCCGTGTCCGAACGCAGCGCAGGGCAACGGAACGCAGCGGAGGGCGGCCACACGTGGGACAATTGGGACTCCACGACAGAGGAGGAGTCGTCGACCGGAGAGGTCGGCGGGGAGGCGGACGAGTACGACCACATTGACGTCTACCACCAGGAGCCGGCAATGGATGCGTCGCACCAGGAGCTGGGCAGTGGCAGTGACGTGATTATTCCGCTGGAGGCCGTTCTCTCGGAGCCCGCGCGACCGGTTCCGACGGGTCTCTTCCACACCGTCACCAATCGTCCCTCGCCTTCCTCCGCTGCCGCAGCCACTACCGCCGGCAGGGAGACGGTGTTGCCCTTCTCCATGGCACACCCCTCCTCCTTTCCCCTTCGCAGTGTAGACGAGGACACGGAGGGACACAGTGACGACGATGCGGTGCTGCCCGGCACGCGAGAGGGAGTGGAGGAGAACTCTGCGCTGCTTCCCCGGAAGTCGACGGCGACAGGGGCCGATGGGCCGTTATCTGTTCAGCGCTCCACGCAGGGCTCGGGTTCGAGAAGCTCTGGGGCGACGCACAGCTCTGGGCTCTCACGCCACAGCGGACCCCCACCCGCCCCCGTCTCGGGCACTCACAAGATGTACTCGAACTTCGACAGCAGCTCAGACGAGGACGCCCATCAAATTGTGTGACACTCCTGCATGGCATTCATTCATTCCTTCATTCTTGTGTAGCAGTAGGGTTAACGGTACTCTCTCATCGTTAACGTCACGTATTCGGGGCTCTACTCTTCCAGACACCCTTGGTAGCTCTTTTCGTATCAATGAATTATAATTTGGAAGAGCATGGTGGTTAGTGGTACATTGTCGCCTGGTGCAACGCAGTTGGTGTACATCATGTACGGGGCGGTGCCCTTAATTCACCTTGATGAAGCCTTTTTGATACATTTGAAATAAATATTAGTAACATTTCTTTTTTGTTGTTGTTGTTGTTTTTTTCGCATGAACTGCCCATAGACACATACTTGGCCTGAAGGAGTGGCGCTCGATACAAGTCATTTTTGTTTTATACCTCAAATTAATTGTATTGTATATATATATATCTTGTATATTCGTTATTCGTCCTTACTACACTTTTCACGTCGCCCTACTTCTTTGCTGCCAATGATAGAAATTTTATGGTGGTAAGTGGGGTCTCCACGCCATCATTAACGGAAAAGGACATCCTTTCCGTATGTACTGCGCGACGCACTTGAGCAGAAAGTCCACTTTTGTGAAGTTTTGATTATTTTTTACGCTTCCTTTATGTTTGACATCAGCTGGGGAAGGCCGATGAAGTCGATCTCTCTTTCTTTCCATCTAACGTGTGAGGGAATAACACTTTTAGTTGTCATTTATCTATCTTATTATGTTTTTTTTTTTTTTTTTTGCTGTTCCTGTTGTGCATCCTCGCTTCTCATCCGTATAGGAAAAAAAAAGAAAAAGAAGGAGTTCTAAGAAGGACGGATGTTTCTTCCCGCACGCCTTGGCTGTGCACTGCTGCAGTTTGGTCCGTATGTCATCCTTGGGATCGCCGTCCTTCCAAGAAAGCCGCAGCTCTTCGTCATCTCCCTCTTTGCAATGATGTGGTCCTACTTGACCGTCTACGTCATGACCTCTTTGCTGTACGCGAGTATAAAGCCGAGGTCGGTGCGCCGTTCCTGGTCGCCTTGGTGCGGTGCAGCGCCAGATGCCGTCCACTGGCTCCTCGGGCTTCACGTCAGTCTCTGGGTCTTCCAGCAGGTACTGCAGTTCTTCTCCCAAATCATTTTTCTTCGCGCGCTGCTGTGGTTGAACAGCCGCCTGCGTCGTGACAACCAGCTTATGGTGAGCGGCTCGTACCGTTTCACACCGATCGGTGCGGCCGTTGGGGTCGGCTACGGCCTGGCATCGCTGTGCGTTACCGCGGCACCGCTCCTCGACGCCGAGTGCCGTCTCGTTGGCTACCCCTCCGCGTGGCGGGGGTTCAGCAGTGTGGAGGAGCAGACGCGTTCACCGCCGGCACTTCTGGTGCACGCGGCGGCTTCCGTCGTGGCGTACGACCTCCATCAGTGTTCGCCGCTTCCACTCCTGGTCTATCGCTCCTTGCAGAGTTTTCTGTACAGCATTGCTCAACTCACGTGGGGTATCGTCCTCGGCATTGCGGTGGCGTCTCTGAGCACGAAAGAGGTCTTCTGTAGGCGTGCGGGGGCACCAGTCGATGATCGCGCACCAGCGGAGATGTGTGTCTCGAGAGGAGAAGAGCCGCCACCCTGTGAGCGGAGGACTTCGAGTCCGACTCCGGCAAGAGGCGGAGAAGACGAGGGAGCAGATTCCTGCTTAATGGAGTCGATGCGGGTGAGTGAGGCCGATGGGAATCTGCAAGAGCTGATGTCGGAACTCGTTGAGGAGGACCCTCTGGAAAGTGAAGGCGCGTGCCGAGCGGACGACGAGGCCGATGAAGCGGGTGGGCGGAAGGAGGAAGACGAGACAGCGGAGGTGCAGCGGCCGAAATTTCTGTTGGAATTAGAGCAAAATGAGCTCAACGACAACGATGTGGCATTCGATGCCGTCCGGAAGCCAGGCGATGCGATCCTAGCAGTGGCAACGGGAGACGTGGAGCCCAACGCACCAGGCCTTCCATCCGCTCGTCGTCCTGCTCGTGGAATCCACGTGATGTTTCCAGAGGATTCGGTATTCCGCTCGCAGGGTGGTGTGGCGCTGCGGGCGATGGCGACGGTGCTGCTTCTCCAGATGTTTTTCACCGGCGTCACGCTCCAAATGCGTCAGACGGGCGAGACGAGCCGCGGGTCGTACGAGTGTGCGAGCCGGACCATCATTGGCAATCAGGGCTGCGCAATGTCTCTCCCGCTGCAGCTGGTGGTGACAACCTTCTCTGTCGTCACTGCCTTGTGGATGACTCGTCAAGAATACTGTCCAATGCGAGTTCCTTGACCGCACAAAAAAAAGTGTTTTTTTGTCACTATACCGCATATTCTTGAAGAGAAAGAAACGCGAAATAATACAAGGAGAAGTTCTTCAACTCCAGCTAGATGTCGTAATAATTATTAATAATTCTCACTTCTTTGTGCTAATTAGTGATTTCCTCTTCTTCTCGTTTCTCTGTTCGTATTTCTTTCATCACACTAGCTGCTTGTAAGACGAAGGGCAGTGGTCTCCCTCTATCTATTAAAGCACCTCACTCGTCAGTCACATAAGAAAGTAAGAAAGCAAGCGCGTCGGGATAACTTACCCACCTTGTACCTTTTACAGCAGCGCAATATTATTATTATTATCAATTACGAGGCGAAATCCAACTGCTTCTTCTTGTAGTTGGATTCGTGTTTATATTCTATATCATTGCATCATTAGAAGTTAGGTTTATTCATAAGAACTAGATATACATACACAGTATTATTATTTTTTTTTCATAATTATTGATTTTTTTTGTTTGCATTTCAAGAACCTCTTGGTCAGAGCCTGTGCTAACTTCTCAAAGATCAATTTGCTTTGTGTGTGCTGCATTGTTTTTTACTGTCTTTTACTTTTTTTTTTTTTTACGACTACCGATATCACGATATTGCGGTTTCGAGATATTTTTCTTTCTTCGCTTTTACGGCGAAGTGAACTGCAGTTTTCCGCACTCAGGAGCGCATTTGGTAACGTTGTGTTTCATCAGCGAACGAACACATTGATTCGTTGAAGCACATATCCCTGCGTCTCTCCTGTTTAGGGTTGGGATCGATTTCATTTTAGAGCACCAAAACAAAAAGAAGTGGTAGAGAGTTTTATCTGCGGCATCTCCTACTCTGTACAACTCTACCTTAAAGAAAAAGAGTACTAGTAATATATATTTATATTAACTATTATTTTTTTGGGGGGGTTGTTTTACTTTTTGTTATCTTCGCTGTGTCGATACTCATAGGGACGAGAAGCATATCCAAAGTGCTTCCTTCCTCCACACAGGAGGAGCCGGTACACTATAGTTATAACTCTATTACGCACTATTTTATGGATCCATCCTCCCCACAATACCGGGATCCTTTCGCGTTGTCGCTCACGTCGAGCGGCCCGGCGTTCCCTCTTGCGCCGCACAAGCTCGTGGAGACGACCTTCACCACCGTGCGGGATGGTGCCCGCAGGTCTGCTTCGTGCGGCTCTGCAGCGGAGCCACCGGTGATTGTCGCGGCGGAGTCCGTGTCAAGACGTGTGTGCAAGACTTTCTCTCATCCAGCACCTTCCTCGTTTCGTTCCCGGAGCACTTCGTCCTTCATGACACCCAGCGGTGGGACGACAGCGGAGCGCCGCACTACGCTGGTGAAGAAAGGGAAAAGCAAAAAGAAGAGCCAAACGTCTTCCTCGACGACCGCATCCGGCGCAAAAATACCTAACGCCTTATGTCAACGAGACACGAACACCTTTCACACCTCGTGTGCGTCTTCGGAGTGCCATTATTGGAAAGCCCCCCATGTCGAGGAAGAGCTAAGCGATGACGTTCGGCAAGACGGAGATGACGGAGCGGTGGTGTGGAGTCACGCCGCCGCCGCCGAAGAAGGAGAAGAGGAAGAAGAAGAAGAAGAAGGCCACCCGCCCACCCTTCCTTCGCCTCCGCAGGCTCCAGTGCTGACCCCAGCCAAGTCCGACTCGGTGTGGAGCGGGTCCAGCTCGCGGCGCACCCTCACTGGCTCGCCCGTCTTTCTACCCTGCGGCGTGCGAAGTCCGCCGTTCGCCGCGCTCTTACACCACCACTCCCCACGCGGCGGTAAAAATTTCCCTGACACCAAATCTGCTCTGCCGTCCGAAGAGGAAGGCGTTCCGACGAGGGGGGAGGCGGTGGGCTCCTGCTCGGGGACTCCGCTAGACGAGAGTCGCAGCGAGCTCACCACCACCCAGAGTGAAGAAGAGCGTCCGACACGCCGGCACTCCCACGAGCCGGCGCGCTCGCCCTCTCCCGTGGTGGTACCGGTGCTGTCTCCTCTGCACTGCAGCGGGGTGGGACTCACCGGGCCCGGCTCCACTGTCTCGTCCGGTAGCGAGACCGCTCGCACATCGGGCAGCGCCACGAAGAAGTCGAAGAAAAGGAAGGGAAAGAAGCAGCCGACTCTGCAGACGCGGGGAGGGGGGGCTCTTCGAACAGAATGGCAACTGGAGGCCGTGCCTCCGCCACCGCTGTCCTTTATTCACGTGGACAAGCTGTGCGAATGCACCCGCAAGAAGCAGCATCTTCGTCTCCTCTGTCCGGACTTCACCCACTCCCTCTATCCACACTCGCCCACGGCACTCGGGGCCTCTTGTGTGGCGGCGACGCGTTCTGGCACACTCCTCAGCGGGGTGCGTGCCCCCGTGACCTTGGCGGTGCACTCCCTGACGCCCTCCTTCACCAATGACAGCGCTCGTTGCGAAACCGCAGCTCGTCTTGTCGCTGAGTTTCTTCGGGACCACTGGCTGCTCGGCGTCGACGTGGGCGAGCGGCCACCCGCGGCACTCCCGTACGAGCCATACTTGCGTGCGCCAGAAACCACAGTGAGCACCGCGGATCGCGTGGGGGACGTCGCTTCCACCTCTTCTCCTTCTCCACATCGTCGTCGCCGCCCCGCCTCCGTTGAGCGTCACGACTGCGCCGCCTCCCCTCCAATGCCTTCGCTCTCCCCGACCCACCCACGAAAAATGGTGCGGCCCTCGATACGGATGCATCACGCCTCCAGCGGTGCGGTGAGACGAAACGCGCCACAGCCGGCACCACCACAACGACAACACGTGCGCAGCGCCTCACTCCACGTTTGCAGTCGTGGTCCCACCTTGTACAGCCGGACCACGTCTACCGCCACCTCCGGCTCGACGAACCTGCACTCCCCTGCGGCCGAGCTACCAGCAACCACGACGGCAGAGTCTCGGTCTAGAGTGAAGCAGGTGGAGCTCTTGCGTCTGATCGCCTCTGGACGACCCTCCGGGGCTGCGTCCGACGGCTGCAGCGACGCCGAGCCCCCGCTCTTCCTCTATCACATCTTTTCCACGGAGCAGCGCAGCCCCGGAGGGTCGGACTCCCCACACGGTGTTGCCGAGCGCCGCGAACAAGACAAGGAGAAGGAGGAGGAGGAGGAGGAGGAGGAGGATTGGTTTTGTCAGCCCTTCGCGTATCTTCGCTGGCGTCGTGAATGGGAGAGCCAGCTCCGCAGCGCAGGTCTCTCCGGCACCTCCCTCGTGAACCGCTACGTGCTCGGCCGGCCGCAGCCCCCCACAGCGTGCGAAGAACCGGAGGCGGCGTCCCCTGCCCGCAGCCCGTGGGTGCCGTTGCAGAGCCCAGCGGGTGCGCCGGCGTACGCAGTGCGACCGGTGCCACCGCACTGGGAAACCCTCTACGAGTTTCTCCTCACTCCTTCGGCGGCGGAGGTGTTCCCGCATGTCATCACGGCCACGACCAACGTCGCCTCGGAGCGATTGATGGCGGTGGCGCCACCGAACACGAACGCGTCGACGGCGGTGCCTCGCTTCGGTTCGGTCTACCTCGCGGCCGCACAGCGAGCAGCCGCTGCGTCGGCCGATGAGGAGTGCGGCGTCGCGCCCGTCGCGGGACGGAGCGTGTTGCCGCACCCCCTTCGCTTTCTCTCTCTGGATATCGCTGCAGCTCAACGAGAGCGGCAGCGGGAACGAATGCAGGCCCAGCACGCGTGTCTCGCCGCACGGTGGGCGGGTCTTCCCGCTGCGCTGCGTGCCACACCTCCCCGTGAGCAGCACAGTGTAGGAAGCGTGGCGTGCGACAGTGAAGCCACTATGGGCGACCGCTCTCCAGACGCGCCGCGCGGGCTGCTTTCTGTTCCTGATAGCCCAGAGACACCCCTCACTTCGGTGAAAGGAGAGGGGACACCAGCGGCTATGGCCTGCATTGCTGAGTCAAACGAGGAGGGAGACGAGGCGGAGGCGGAGGACAGCATCACGGTTCCCACCGCCTTGATGCGCACTCGTCTGCGTGGAATCTAGGTCTTGAGGTGCTACAGCAGAAGAGCGAGCGAGAGACGATGGTGAGAGTGCGGAAGTGTTTATCCCCCCTGAAGAAGAGCAGAGGATCGACATCTCCTTTTATTTTTGCTATTTTCTCTTCTTTTACGGAAGACGAGTGGATCAAACCGAAAAGAGAAGGTTGAGCTGCGGAAGCCGTCTTCCATACAAATCATCAAGTTACCCATCAAGTTCTTCATCCGACGCAACACCCACACGAGAAACGAAAAGATTTTCAGAGGCACGTTGAAGTTTTCTCGCGTCAAAACAATACAGCTCCTCTTCTTTTTTTTTCTTTTTCTCTGTTTTTGTGGTGTTGGTATACCGCCAGACTGTGCCACACTACTTTTTTTTTTGTTGTTTTCTTAACAGCGCGTCAACGACGATGATTATTATTTTTTTGTGAAACATTTTTATTCCTGTAACCATCATGCCAGACTTCATCCGTTCTGCACCATAATCCGTTATTCTGTCACAATTCCAATTGAGGATACATCAGTGCCTGATCCTTCAGCTTGTTCTTTCCCTAACCCTTCCAGAAGGTATCTGTTAATATTTTTTTATTATTTTTTAATGTGTACACATGAGCAACCAAATATTTGGATCGTATCAATATGGATGCTTTCTTTTGCCTGAGAACGTCGTGGTGACCACTGAATTCTCGCCCTTTACATCGCAGGGTGGAGCTCTTTCACACAGGGCTAAAAAGAATCTGTGTTTTAATCAATAAATAAAAAAAATCAATCGTTGAATTTTATTTTTATGTTTTATCGCGATGTGAGTGTCTATTCCTCCCCTTCACCCCTCTGTAGAAGTGTAGGCGGAAGACGACCTCAGCAGACCCCCCGCACCCTTACCGTTGTGTGGAAGGACACCATTTGATACGCCGTCATTCTCACCTCCTGGTGAAAGAGTATGAACAACAAACACACCGGAATCGCGTTCCCTCCACGACTTTTTGAGCTCCTTATATATATTTAATTTATTTATTTTTCCTTTTCGAGTGGGAATATTTCCGGATACGGAACAACGTATTTTTATTTTTTTGTAAAGGGAGCGTCCTCATAATCACCGTGATAATGAACACGTCAGATTCACAAAAACTGGAGCTGCACCTCGTCTTGTAGTGGTGAGCTTTTGTTGCGACCTCTGGCTTCGACTCTTTTCCTCTCTCCCTCTCTCTCTCTTCTATATTCCTTTTTTTTTTTCTCTTTCAATGTTACTGCTTCCCTTCAGTTGTGCTTTTATTGTTAGTTTTTTTATTGCCACATCGCAGACCGCCTCGGATGTCTCAGCTACGCGACAACACGTCAGTCCCTGTGGAGAGCCTCGATGTGGTGAAGCAAGAGTACCAGTCCAGCCACCACAGCACTGGGACGGGGAGCAGCCCACCAAGTTCGCAGGACATCAACGCAGAGCGGCAGGCACGTTGGGCACCCCACTCCGAGCCCGCATCGGCTACACGTGTCACCTCCAACGCACCATCGTTTAACTGCCAGAAAGTGGACACGTGGGGGATGTACATTGAGGTCGACTCCCAAGAAACCACACGCGAGGAGCTCTACAAGAAGCTTCGGGCGGAGTTGAACTTACACGAGACGAAGGGACTGCGCTGCCTGCTGCTGGACTGCGTGGTGGTGTGGGAAGAGCGCAGCCAGGCGTACTTCGCGGCGGGGAAGGACTGGAAGGTGGAAGGCAACGTGTTTCAAGGTCAGCTGCTGCTCGACACGCTGTACGATACCATCAGCGAGTTTGTCAGTCGACTGGGGCCGTATCAGGTGTTTCAGAACCAGGAAAAGAAACGCGAGCACCTGCGCCCGCCGGAGTATCCCCTCTGGCGGCGCACCCCACAGAACAGCCCAAACATGTCGCACGCGGATGCCTCGGCACGCGAGGGTAAACTCGTCGTTTCAGAAGCGCCGGAGGTGCGCCGTCTGCCTTGCACAAGCCGTAGACGGCGAATGGCAGATCTGGCTCCGCAGGCGGGTCAAAAGCCACTGACTCATTAGTGATGCCACAGATAGAAAGACACATTTTGAATAACTGTCTTTTTATCGTTGTTTCTGGATTCTTGTTTGCTGTTTATTGGAGTCGCCACTAGTCCTTGACTGCTTTGTCTGCGGTGTGAGGCGTATTACAAGACGCAGTATAAGTCCTGAGGGTTCAATCGGCCGTATCTCAGGCGTTTGTTGAGCATTGGATTGATTTATTATTAGGCATGTTAGTTCATATCATCAATTTCTCATTAATATCTCCATATTTTGAATTAATTTCCTTTTTACTTTTTTATCTAAGTCTTCTGAGGCACATCTACTCATTTAAAGAAGAAAATAGAACTTCGGTATTCGTCTGAATGTTCACAACAACACACACAGAAATTTGAAATTTCTATCGCGTATCACCTGCAACACAGCAAAGACCAGAGTTCTCTGCAGAGAACTCTGGTCACATGGCATGATTTTGAACTGACTTCCGCCAGTTGGTACAGCTCACTGGTTGCTCGATGGGCCTCCACCCACCACCCCAACACAGATTCCGTGTCGAAGTACAGCTGATCCGCTCCGAGGGCATTGAAATCCCAACGCCACACACACACAGTGAGCTAAATGGGACCCACGTGATCAGCGAAGTACGGCACATCGCGTGTCACCGGCCACACAGCGGAGTGCCTTCCACGGTGTGCAGCGAGGGAAATAAAATCCAGTGCTGCACAGCGGCTCGGATCACCTTCAGTAAAGTTGATGGGAAGAGCACTAGAAAGACATATTTTGGCAGCCTCAACATCTTTGGGGTCGCAGAATCTCATCAAGATCGATAATACACGCGCGCATGGCATCTTAAAGCTGACATCCGCTCCATTCGTCACACACTTCTGTACCGCTCTCTGGTCACATGGCATGATTCTAAACGGACTTCCGCCGGTTGGTACAACTCACTGGTTGCTCGATGGGCCTCCACCTACCCCCAAAACACAGATTCCGTGTCGAAGTACAGCTGATCCGCTCCGAGTGCATTGAAATCCCAACGCCACACACAAGAGAGGGAAGAAACCCAGAGCTGGGGGCGACGGGCCAAGGAGGCTGAAAAGGAACTTCAGCAGCTCACTGAGGTGAGGAAAGGACGGAGCAGCCCGAGCCAATTCTTCCAACGGCAAGGTAAAGCCGGAGCGGAGAAGGGCTTTTAGCGCCCATGGCAGTCCTCTGAGGCTCCCGATGGATCTGTATCTGGTCAAAAAAACTAGAGTGGCCTGCCCTCTTTCCGCCGGCAGGCGAAACCTTATTTGGAGGTGACTTCACGTTTAGAAAGACGTCGAACGTAGAGCTCGACAACGTTTTTTCCCGGTATCTTCCCAGGGACAAGATACTACCGTGTGCCACCCTCCCTTACCTGGCCCACGCTCTCGTTTTGCGGATACGAGAGCAACTGTCCTCCCAGAGGGTCGTCTTCTTTCCGCTGTTCATCCGACACCACTGGATAGCTGGTATCCTGCGGATTACTCGTCGAGGAAATGAACAGCTGGAAATTGTGGACTCCGCCCCGTCGCAAATTGTGCACAAGGACTTGAGAAACTTTGCTCATCAAAGACCTCTGGCCTGATCTCAAAATCCAGGTGTACTGCGCGCGGCAGCGGTCTGGGAGTGACGACTGCGGCCTTTTCATGGCCGCAACTTTCTTTGCTAAGCACCTCCGAGTTGGTGTGTTTTCTTCACACTCCATTGCTGACCGACTACGGAAATTTCTCGCTCAGGTCGCAAAGGACCCCGATGCCGAAGGAGTCCTTCCTACAACGGATGGAAGAGGAGCTCCTTCGCTCGGACAAAAAAGTTGGAGGGCGACGCACCAAAGCGCACTACGAGACGCCCCACCAACAGAGCTCGAAGCAACGCGACGATTTCGCCCACGCCGAGCACCAACGCCTCGCAAGAGGCACAACACACCGCACCAGTGGAGGTGCAACGAGTTTTCGATCCCTTCATCGAAAACTCACAAGAAGAGTCCGTACCGGAGTTAGGAAGA
>JASAOA010001733.1:0-57753 GCA_030849815.1 Vickermania spadyakhi
CAACAGGAGTGAGAACGCACGTGGCGGCGCAGTCGTGTCATTCATCAGCGATAAGCAGCGCAGCAGAGTCATCCTCCGCCGGTTCGTATCGCACATCGCCTTGATATTTTTTCACACATCCTTTCTTTTAAAAGTAAGCTTTTCGGTTGTGTGTTGAGATATGTATGTTTGGGTTTATTGTGGTGGTGTTTTTTTTGTTTGTTTTTGTTTATTTCTTTCGTTGTTGCGGTATTCAAATCATCGCGCAGAGTGCAGAGAAGGCATTCGCCGTTGTGCCTTTGTTTAGAAAAAGAAACTAAAGTAATTCATGCATGGTTGTAATTGATTTTTTTTTCCTTTTTGGGGGGGAAGGATAAGAGACTGCTGTATTGGGTGAGAGGACTGGGATCTTTCTCCGCCGTGTTGTTGTCGTAGATGTTTTTTTATGTTTTACTATTTCCGCGGGTGTTTCAATGAAAAAGAGCTTGGAAGAGTTTTATGAGGGGTGTCTCCGCAAATGAATGCCGAAAAAGGCACTGCTACACTGTGAAGCTGGAACAGCGCTGCATTATATAATGTGGAGAGCTCTCGTTGTATGTGGAAGCATCCGTGGTGACGTACACGTGTGTGCGGTGCTTCTGTCTTGCTGGTGTGGATGGCGATGGCGTTCCCTCTGTCTCTCGCTGTTCGGTGGCATTTCCTTTTCCTCCGTCGCTTCTTACTCAAAGATCGTCGGCTTGGTGAACTCAATGGGCTTCTGTTCGCCGAGCGAAAAGCTATCGGGATCGGTGTGTCTCTCTGCCGTTCTGCTTTGTGATTGGGGTGCTGGATGCGGCGGCGACGTCGCCGGCACGTGGTGTCGCTCCATTAATGGCTGCAGGTCGTCAGAAGAGCGATCCTCTTCCTCCTCCTCCATCTGCTGTGATCCGTTTCCTAATGTCGAGGAGGAACGCTGGCCTTGCATCGGAGGCGGGCGGACCACTGTGGCTTGGAGCACTGCTCCGCCACCCACCGCCGCCGAAGAGGAGACGCATACACCCTGAGACGCTGGCTGCTCCATCATAGCGCCTTGCACCACAACTGCTGTAGCTCCAGCAGGGACAGCTTCGTCCCGGTCACGGTGTCGGCTCGAGTTCGAGACGACGACCGTCTCGGCAGGGGATGTGCTCGGTCTGGATGCGGGCGTCGTGGCAACGGGTGGGCGTGGTGTGAGACCCGCCTCGGGCTTGTCCACCAGGTAGAGCGTTAGGAAGGCCACTATAAGATTATGCGCGGGGTCTCGCCGGCTGTTGTGGCCGCCAGGGAGAAGATGGTGGATGCAAGGCACGTCCTCCGCGTACCAATCGCGTAACATGTAGGTGTGCTTCACATCGACAAAGTCATCCGACTCGCCATGAAGGAGCAGTGCGGGGACTCGACAGGAGGGAGCGTACTTGGTGGTGTCGAGCTCTGCGATATCGAACGCGGCTCGCCGCTCAATATTCCTTCGGAAGGACTCCATCACCGCCTTGAGGATAAAGTTAGGGAAGTACGGCGTGACGCGAGCATCGACGATATCTCGCACCAAAAGGTCCAAAGAGGCGAAGGGCGAGTCGCAGACGATACAGCTCAGGAACGGGTCTTTCGAGGCGTACATGATAGCAGTCACCGCCCCCATGCTGCGACCCCAGAGCGCAATGCGCTTGACTTCCTTCTCCAGCGACAAGAACTCCACCACCGCCGCCAAGTCCTGCCGCTCGTACACCCCGAGAGAAATGTACTCCCCATCCGAATGACCGCTGCCACAAAAGTCAAACGTGAAGAGCGTGAAGCCCTTGTCAAGGAGAAACAGGGCCTCCAGCCCATCATACCGACTACCGCAGTTTGCGTGGCAGTACACCACACACGGCAACGCGCTGGGCACCGACTTCCCGGTGCCAGGATCGTACGTTCGAGGAGGTCGCCGCGGTTCGGTGAGGTCTCCCATATACGCCGGGACGTACCACGAGCAGGCCAACTCGAAGCCCCGCATATTGACGAGCTTCAAGTCTCGACGCAGGAAATGCGGAGAGTGGGGTTGATCATTCAGTCGAAACTTTTTGGGACCAAGATCACTGAGGGTGTAATTCGATCTAGGCGGACGGATAATGAAGTCACAGAGCTTGTCCGACACGCTCTTGTCACCGGAAAAGAAATTTAGCACAGCACTCATCTGAACTACCACCGTATCTGTGCTTATGTGTGTGTGTGTGTGTTGGCTTTTAAGATCAAATCACTTAAACTATGAAGGGGAAACTATATAAAATAAAGCGTTGCTACCTATAGAAAAAAAAAAATAGAGAAAAGTGTCAAAGAAACAAAGATAATGATATTAACGAAGAAACAGAATGATGATGTGCAATTTCCCCGATTCATTTGTTAATTCGATATTTGCCACGTCTAAACAACAACAAAAAAGTCTTAAAAGTCTTGAAGATGGGCTTCACCGAGCCCCGTTATTGTCCGTCTGGTGTGTGTATTACAACTGAGAAAAGATAATAAATAGGAGAGCATCAATCCATTCTATGGAGATCATTAAGGCATTGTGAACAACACACTGCATCTACTTTCTGACAGTGAGGTTTAATAATTATTTTTTAGCATAAGGTCTTAACTAGTGATGCTCGAGTGGCGAAAGCTAAAATAAAAACAATAGATATAATGGGAAAAACACTTCACACTTTTGCTGCGAAGCGCATCAATGTGGAAAGTACAACAATAACCGTGTAAGAGTACCTTTAATTGTGCTTGTGTGTGTGTGTCAATGTGTTTGTGGTATCTTCTCGCTCCATGCTTCTACTGAATTTAAAAGACGAATTGAGCATATATATTTTGCTGGATGACTCAACGGTAGAAAGAAAAAATCAAAAGAAAAAAGAGGGAGAGAGACAAAGCGTGTGGTATTCTGCGATCTCTTCCATAGCATTCTCTCTATGATGCACAAGTAGGAACATTAAGTTACAGCGACAAAGAGAATTGTATGGGTTTTAGGTGTTGTTTGTTGGTTGGTTTGTTCAACTATTTTCATTGATTTCTTTTTTTTCTTCGAGATTTAAATTAATTCTTTATCAGAGGACGACACAATAAAGGAGTGGAGTGAAAAGGAAAAAGAAAAGGGAGGGGGGAGGGGGGGGGGGGCGAAAAGCATATCCAGATGCTACACTCCCGAGAGGACGACTTCGCACACCTCACGCATTCGCTCGTACCCCCCCTGCACTCCCTACGCGTAATGGGCCTTACTCGTTCTCCTCCAGCACATCCACTTCGGTGTCTCGCTCGCGTTCCTCGTGAGCCCCTGGCTTGTTGCGCGCCCAATACTTGACCTCGTAACCGCTTGAGGCAAGCATGTGGCCCTGCGGCGACCAGGCCAGACTGTTCACCGGATTCGGTCGGTCGCGGAAGCTGCCGTGCGCGGCTTCGATCTTGGCGGCCTCGACCACCGCCTCGGGCTCGCTCTCCTTCACCAGCCAGTACAGAATGCTGCCGTCCTCCCCGGTCGTGGCAAACAAGTCACTGCAGAAGGGGTGCCAGCGCGCCGCCTCCACCGCGGCCGAGTGCCCCGAGAAGCGCATCAGCTCCGTCTGCGGCTGTCGAATGTCCCACAGACGGACCACGCTGTCTTTCGCGGCGGTGAGCAGCCAATGGCTCCGCGTGGGGTGCCACCGCACCGCCGTCAGCGTCTGGCGATGGCCCTGAAGCACCGCCAAGCTGCCGGCCGCTCCGGTGCGAGGGTCCCACAGCCGGCAGTGCGTGTCCTGCGAGCCCGATGCGATGAGGGTGAGCAGAGGGTGCCACTCCACCGTCGTCACCTCACCGCCGTGGCCCTCGAGACGGAGCTCCTCGCCGTAGGCGCTTGCATCCTGCGACACGGACGTCGAACCCTCCGCACCGGTGGAGGAAGCGCCGCCTCCGGTGGTGGCGTTCGGAGACCCGGACGGTGTCGCCGCATTTGAGCCAAGCCGAGCGACATCCCAAACGCGAGAAGAACCGTCTTGGCCGCACGAGACGAGTTTCGCCTCCAGTGGGGCCCACGAGAGGTCTCGCACCGCCCGGTGGTTGGAGTCCACCTCCGCCGCCACCACCATATTCGACATCCAGAGCTTCATTTTGCCCGCGTCGCTGCCACTGGCGATCAAATCAGTTCGTCGTCCCCACGCGACGGCCCGGCACGCGTTCTCGTGCGCCGCGGTCTTCACCTCCACCCCAAACGACTTGCCGTTGAAGAGCAGAAACTCCCCTTGGGATGTGCTGCAGAGGAGCCGATTGCCGTGCGGTGCCCACTGCAGTCCGTACAGAGAGAAGCGCTTGTGAAGCTGCCGGCTATCCGGATGCATGCTGGTGCTCGCCCACTGGGTACAGAAGGCAGTGCTGGGGTTGAAGTTCGTCTCTCGGACGGGCAGGACGTCCTTGGCGTAGTACTCGTTGGGAATCAGGTGATACCCGAACGGGGTCCGGCGATGCTCGAGACGGGTAAAGACGTGGCGAATGGAAGAGGAGAAGAAGTCGATGGGGCGCTGCCCAGGGAGTTTGCTGCGCGGCGCGTACTCCTCCACGTCGTACTCACCACCCGGATGCCGCGGACGTCGTCGCAGAGGAGGGCCGCCACCACTCCCATGCGGCGGGGGTACACCACTCGTGTGAAACATACACTTTCTGTCTAGTAAGCTAACGGGAAAAAAAAAAAATGAAAAATGAAAAGAAGAAGTAAAATTGAGAAAATAAAATAGGAAAGGGGGTACCGTCAGCGTTTCGTTTTTCCTATGTTTTCCTTCTTTTTTTTTCCCGTTGATTTTATTATTTCTCGTGATGTATCTTTATTTGAATAGGATGAAGGGGTATTTGTCTGCACACAAAACACGATAAATGATTTTTTATTAAAAAAAAATAGTATAGCAAAGCAATAGAGAAAGAGAGAGAGAGAGAGAGAGCAAGAAAAGACGATGTTTACCACTGTAAAAAACATGTTTCGCTCAGCATTGAGGAACCAAACGTTCGGGCCCAAGTCCTTCTAAACAAAAAGTGTTTTCAAGTTTAATTAGTGGAATACACACACAGAAAAAAAAAAAACAGAGAATGAAGAGTTCGCTTTCTATTGCTACTCATCAAACAACAATACCTTAGTCTAGGCCTTCTTCCTACGGCTTTCGCGTTCCGCTCCTGTGATGGGAATATACCAGAGAACGAGAGATTGGAGGAGAAAAAGGGGAGGAGGGGAGAGGGGGGTTTTCAACACGTCAAGACGTAAATGTGGTTTTCCGTGCGAACCCACTCCACGGTCTCTCCAGAAAGGAAGGTGACGGCTTCCCCGTCAATCAGTGCATCGCAGCCACCGGCAGCCGCGTCGGCGTGAGGTTTCGCTGCATCCTGAGCTTTTTCCTCCTTCGAGGCGACTCGAGCATCACCGGCAGCCTCTGCCGTGAAGGAAGAGACGCTGCTGGAAGGCCAGAGATGCAATCGAATGGAGCGGACATGGTCGAAGCACTGGACACCGTCTTCTTCGTAGAGGGCCCCCTGGCGGGCTTCTCGGCGCAGCAGATGCCAGAGCCGAGTGCGAGTCGCCTCCTCTGTCGCGAGGGTCACGCTCAATAGACCTTCGCCCCGAGGCTGCGCGCACGGTGTCAGCCAGCAGCTGGCGCTCTGCGCTGGAAACGCCGACACCACGAGTAGCGGGAATGGGCCCTTCAGGCGTCGCACTTCGCGGTGGGGCGTCGCCGGGGGTTCCAGGATGAGCTCCACGTCACCGTAGACCATCTGCGTCCGCCCACGTCGCCCGATCCAACGGCTCCACCACCCGTGGAGCCTTCGATCAGAGGCAGAGGGAGGGAGGCTGTAGATCGCGAGGGCCATCGTCCAGAAGCGAAACCAACGACTGCACGCCGTGGAAAAGGAAGACCGCCCCATCAAGTAGTTCATCGACATGGGGGAGGTGAAGAGACTTCGACTTCCTTCCACTGCGGCGGAGGCTTTCACCGCAGCGATCGCACGATTGGCGGTGGGACCATCCGCGTTGGCCGAGAGCTGCGGGAGGGCCACGAACTGATTCCACTCCTCCCTCCACCGCTTCCAGTACGAGTGCTCTCGCGTGAGGACTCCCATGCGAACCGAAGACACAAAGGCACAGCCTCGTATCTGGCCGCTCTCTGGGGGCTGCGGGCGACCCTCCTCCGTCGGCAGCACGACAGGCCTGTGTCGCCAGAGCTCCCACACTCGTACGGGCTCCCTTCTACCCGCCACATACGTACTCACGGTCCGTTCCACATCACACACACCAAGATTGAACGCCACGCTGTTGTCGGAGCCCGCTGGTAAGAGCACCACAGACTTGTGCATCCAGAGCTCCGGCGCGCCGGACTCACAACTTTTCTCGTGATGGAAATCCGACCGAGTTTGCCTGTCGTCCGAGTGGCTTTGGCTCACGCGGGTTGGCGCAAGCGCTCCAGCTTCATGGATAGGATCAGGGCTCGAGTCCTCCTCCCTTTCAAGACCTGCAATGTCTTCAGGAGACGTCTCTCTCACATCTCCTTGTTGCCGTGGTATTATCGCTGTTCTCGCTTCTTGCTTCGGTACTGCCAGCCACGCCCTGTGTAAGGTATTCACAACGCGGTTCAACGTGCCATCGCCGCCAACCACCACGAGGCACTCCACCTCTTTCTGAGAGAGGATCCACTCCCACGGCACTGAAACGGTGGCCCCCATGTTCAGCTTCCACTGTAGCCACTGCGCTCGGCCCGCGGAGGTGCGCGGCAGCTCTGCCTCCCTACCCCCGCCTTCCTTCCCTGCTTCGTGAATCGTTTCACTGCTCTCCTGCACCTGTGACTGCTCGGCGTCGAGCCCCTGCCTCTTCCTTGTTCCACTCCTCGCTTCGGTCGTGGTCGTTTTGTCACAGCGCCACCAACGAAATGATGCGAGCAAAGGCCAAGACGAACGTTGCCGGCACACTGAACTCCCGCTCTCACGTGTCCACGACGTCGAAGGCGCCGGTTCGGGAGCGGTGGCGTGCTCCACCACCTCCTCGGATGATTGCATTTCCACCACGACAAACGGCACTCGGCCGGTGCGAAACCGATCTTGTAAGATACTTTGAAACAGACGCTTTGCCAGCCCATTGCCTGCGCGTGGATTGAGGAGAGCGACACAACTCGGCACACGTAGCGACATGGAACACCGTAGAGCTATATTTTTTTTTATGTATCTATGAACCTTATCCTATACAAAACCAAACGTTCGTAGTACGCTAAACTGCGGGTTCCTTCTGTAGACAAGAGGGAGGAAATGAGGCACTAATCCCGTTCAAATTGGATATTTTACCGCTGTCACCACTAAACATAAAACCAAAAGCAATATCAAACACAGCTTCGATAAAACAAAAAAAAAGAAAAATCTTGAGAGAAATGTCAAACATAAACAAAACGAAAAAGGGGAAGGAGAAAGAATTGACCACCACACATCATACACATATAAACACCGGTACATACAAAAAATGACACTTTTCGCACAAAATTAAGTTGTATAAAACGTAACGATTTGCTTGTCACTTCAGCAAAACGAGTAGAACACTTACATGTAAAACACGACTCTCCAGAGACTTCAGAGAACCAAAAAAAACTATAAAAAAACTACTTATCAAAACCTACCTGTACCGGTAGCGGGCAAAAAAAGACCAAAGACGCACAGTTAGATCCACAGCAAAGCCACACGCAGCAGGCACACGCATCTCTGGACGCTATCTGCCTCCGGCTCGCCACGGGGATCGGCGGCGAAGACACGAAACGTCCATTCCCACGCTCCACACACCAGCCGTGCGCACGCAGCCCCGCACACTCAGAGAAGAACCGCTTCGTGCGATCCATCGAACGTTAGCGTTTCTCCGCTCACGGGTTCGGTTCGGATACCACAGGAATGTAACGGTGACTCATCATGTATGCGGTCGTGCCACGCGCACACAGCTCCAACGAGCTCCACACCCCAGGAAGAGAGAGACAGCGCAGTGCAGCGCAGCGAGAGAGTGGGCAGCCTCAGTATACACGCTTGGACCAAGTGTGTGTTATTCGGTCGGTATAGTACTAGGAACTATCTGTGGTAAATGTATTGGGCAGACATGCCTCTGGATATAGCATAAATATTTGGTTTTAAAGCCTTTTTTTCTTTGGTTTGTTTTGTGTTTGTTGCGGGTTTATGGCTGTGAATGAAGCCCTGTGAAGTGCTCCTCTCGTACGTAGGCGAAGTTGTGGGATGCGAGGGTTCTTGATGGCTGGGAATTAGTCGGTTCTGGGAAGGAGAACTCTACGGCAATCAGTTTTAAAAAGAGAAGAGAAGAACTAAAAGGGATAATCAAATTATTAATCAGTGCGTTGACTCTCTTTTTTTGATTTCTCTGGGTTTTTTTTTTCCGATTTTATAGTTGTACACTGTCTGGCTCCAAGAAAGAAGGAGAAGATATGGAATAAAGAAGAAACTGCATATAGAGCACTACGCTCCGCCGTTAATGATGAACTACAGCAATAGAACAACAAAAAAATATTATAATAGGCGTTGCAATTATTTTTTGGGTATAGAATGCGCTATAGATTTTTCCTGGTATGATGTGGACATACATAAAACAATGTGTGCTTTACGGAGGAAGAAGGGATTACTCACCGTCGCTGAAAGGAGTCACAAAGCCGTACTCATCCATTAAAAGAGAGAGCATTTTTCCTGCTTCTCTCCTTCAATTCCTGAAGAAATCTCTCGATGAAGTGTAGAGAAACACCCGTCCAGAGAAATCCGATCTATTGCGATGCGCCACACACCAAAAGGGTTATTCATGTGCGAGCGCTCTACTTGTGAATGGCATTAGCGGCCTCCTCAGCGCCACTGTCCGTGGCGTCCCCGCGGTGCTGCTCGATGTCCTCAGCGGCGAGCATCACCTCCTCGGCCATGAGCTCCAACTCCTCCGACTTCTCCATCACAAATTGGTCGTGCGTGGCGCTCATCTCCTCGATCAGCTCCTTCACACGCCCACTGTCGAGCGCGGAGCTGCTCTGCAGTAGTTTGACCATGCTGGTGCGGCTCAGCTTCGCTTTCTGCTTGAACAGCACAATGAGCTGCTTAATCTGGTCCGCGGCACGCTGCCGGTGCTGCGTTGTCATCGGCGGCAGCACAATTTTCAGCTTGTTGTTGCCCTCCTTCGTCACTTGAAATGTCCCATCGAACCGGTTGATGCGCTGCAGTGCTGAGGTGGTGAGTGCAGGGGTGTGTGTGGTCAGCTCCAGCGTGTGGGGGTCCACCTTCACCAAGTGTCCAATGCTGGAGAGTGGCAGCGTCCGAGCACCATGTTCGCCCGATTGCACCTCCACCTGCACCGTCTCCAGGCACTTCACCATGTTCAGCACCTTGAGGAACGCCACGTTGGCCTTCTCGAGCACCTTGTCGAAATGACTCTGTAGCTCATCCGGAAAGTCCTCCTGTACGACTCGAAGGAGCTCCTCCGCCTCTTGGTCCCTCGTGGCCCGCTGCTCCTTATGCTTCCCGGAACGTCTCTCCGCGCGCTCCTCGAACGTGAGGCGGCTACTCTCGCCACGATCTCCCCGGCGCACATCCTTGAGCAGCGCCACGGAGCGGAGCACGCACCCCGCCGGCAGCACCTCCAGACCCAGCGAGGCAGAGGGTCCTCTCGCGCAGGGGTGGCTGCGGGTTCGTCGGTTCGTCGTCGCGCTGAGAGAGAGGAATCGGGCGACATCACCGGTGGAAGCCGCTCCGTCTGGAACGGTGGTTCGCGCTCGCGGGATATCGGTGAGCGGTAACAAGGAAAGAAGGGAATTCCACAGAGTGAGCGGGTGGTAGGAAAGGAGAGGGAGCGACGGAGCACTCTCTCCGCACACTGGTCCAAGAAGGCGACGAGTGGGGTTAAGGCCACCCCACCACTCTCTCCGGTGCGAGTCTTCAAGTGTCGTTCTTCTTGGCAGGGAGCCGGGTGCCTGGCAGGAAGTTCCGTTCGATGCCTTCGGGTGGTCGAGAAGGATTGCGACGGGTGGGCATCGCGAATACCGCACCAGAAACTGCTTGTGGACCTCGTCGCCGTCGCTCTGTCGTTCTGCAGCACTGCTCCCGCGGCACAGCGTTGCGTTTCCGAGTGACGTCGACGGGGTAAGGTCGACGCGGCATGACGCGCAGTCAAGGGTGGACTGCGAACCCAACGCTCTCGTCTGCGGCCAGAGGTGCCGCCCACCCCAGCGTTGGAGCCGGCAGCGACGCATCTCCTCTCGTCCCGAGTCCACGTCGAAGGGAGAGAGCGGCTGGCGGAGAATAAAAGACAGGAAAGAGTGAAAGGAAGTGGTTTCACCACCACCACAACACACGTCTGATATGAGAATGAGAGAAGCGAGCACGTTAGATAGGAATACAATTGATAATTATCTATTCACAATATATACAGTGAATCAACCACTCAACGCGAAGAAAAGAGAACAATTGTTCGAAGCGGAAAGAAACTCCTCAATCAAGGTAAAAAGCCCAACTGGTTACCGAGTTCAAAGTTCTGGAACGGTTGTGTCTTCTTGATGGGACGTCTATCCTCTTTCAAATAATAATGTTGATATATATATATATGAAGATGAGTACTGTTATTTCTTCTACTTAACAGAGAACTGCTTAGCCTTGTCACTCACTATTTTTATCTTACGACATTCCGAAAATATAAAATAATAATAAATAATAATATTAATAATAAAGAAAAAGAATAATAAAATAATAAGGAAACGAAATAAACGCAGAGAACAATGAAAATAGACATACACACACGAGGGATGTGGAAAGAGGTCCAGTTAATTGTGAAAATACACCAGATCTTCTGGGATTTGGCGCGTTTATCACCTCTTCTTTCCTTTTTTTTTTTTATGCTGGCTCTTGTGGTTTAGTGAACACCGTAATTAAAGTGGTTGCCTGCTGAGCTGCAGGAATGAGAAGAGGGTGAGACAGAGAAGGAGAACAGAACCCATACAGATGCGAAGCAAGAAAAAAAAAATAATTCCAAGAACCTAAACTTCTCGTGTTCTCTCCACTGGTTTAGAAAGACTGTTGGTTTGGTTTCGCTACTGCTCTTTCCTTCTTTCCTTTCCTTTTCTTTTTTTGATTTTATGATGATTTGAATCGATTATGGCATGCCATACGACGAGATCCAAACGGTGTTCTCTGCACCTCTTCTTATTATTATTACAATTATTATAATGATTATATTTATTATTACGATTTCCGTCTATCTCTCTTCTCTCCTGCGCTCATACGTTTCGATCATGGATTGTGGTTGCTGTGTTTTTCTGGTTGTTCTTACCATGGCGTTTATTCTTATGGTCTGTTGGCCGAAGCTTCTGGTTGTTCGTAGGTTTGTAATAATAATAATTAATGACTGTCTTTTCTTTTCTTTTCTTTTCTTTTTTTAATTTTCTTTTTTTCTTCACGTAACTCGTTGTCTTTCTCCGAAAGGTTGGGGCAGCCTTGCTTCGACTTTCTTCGTGTTAACGTGTGAACACCGCTACCTTCGGCCCACTGTTCGAACTGTTCCAGCTGGAGGAGGATTTCTTGTTCTGGCTTCCACCAAAAAACGAGTCTCGGCCGCCTCCTCCGCCTCGAGCACTACTGCGCTGGCCACCGCCCTGCTGATGATGTCCGCGGTTCCCCCCTTGCTTGTGGCTATTGTGATGGTTATTCGTATTATTGTTATTATTATTCGTACTGTTGCTATTGTTGTGGTTCGCTGCGGAGGGGGTGGCGGCGGCTTCGAAGCTCACGTAGTGAAACTCATACCACCCGCCCAGTTCGTGCGACCACAGGTCGGAGAGGTCTTGTCGGAGGTCCTCCGAGTCGTGCTTGACCCACAGCTCCAGCGTGTAGTGGCCCTTCTCACGCATCTTCACGACCACGCCGTTGACAATGTTTCGGAGGTCGGGAATAGTCCAGCTTTCGCCCACCGCGCGCAGGAGGAGCAGCTCCCACGCGAGATCCACCTTCTGCTCCACCACCGTCACGCGGAGCATACCGCCCCCTCGGTTGGACTCATCCTCCCACTTCGGCTCCACATCATCCCCGAAGAAGTAGTACGTCCCGAGCTTCTTCTCGCTCGGTGTCGGCAAGTTGTTGAAGACGCGCCAAAACGTCGCGATGTCCGCGATCGTCGCCACCTGCATCGGGTCGTACGCGTCGTGCTGCGAGGCCCAGCGGTCCCCGCGAGAGAGGTAGTGCAGTCGCCACGTGAAGCGGAACGCACCGGCCGAGAACAAGTTCGCCGAGCTGTCGTCCTCCGCGTGGGGGTGATGGTGCATCAGCTCCCCGTTCTCGGGGCCCATGTACCTGCCCTCCGTGCCGGGAGCTGCTGAGGACAGGAACATGGGCCGCTCCAGCTGCTGTCGCCGCAGGGTGCGAATGTTCCGGTGCACCGGGTTGTACGCCTCGGCGGTGATCAGCTTCGCCATGTGCGTCGTCGAGTCCGCGCCACCGCCGGAGCGCGAGGCAGACTTCCCGCCCGCAGCCGCGGCAAACGTCATTGCTGTGGTGTCGCCCAGCACCGCGGTGGAGAAGGGTTTGGTATCCGCCGTGGACGAGGGCAGCAGGCCGACGTGGGGATTGAACTCCGACGCGTTCGGGTTCATGTGCCGTGCCGGGGGGCCCATGATGGGGGTGTTCGAGCTTGACAGCGCCATCATCCCCGGGCTGACCATGCGCTTCGGCAGCCGAGTCCCGCCTTGTGTGGGGGTGTTCAGCAGCGGATTGAAGCGAGAGGGGGGCAACCCTCCAGGACCGCCCTCCACCCCCAGCGGCGGCGTCGACGGGACGTAGCTGAACGCCGTCGTGTGCTCTCGCATTCCCCCACCCGTCCCCGTGAAGGGGAAGCCCTGCGCCGCGGCGGCCGCATCGTGGTCATGGACAGAGGTGTTGTTCGTGATGGTGTTGCGCACACCGAACTTGGCCGCGGTCGAGGTGTGGGGAGGAGGTGGCAGCGTGGAGCCCACCACGGCGAATGGTCGTTCTGCAGGGGGGGGTAGCGCTGTGTAAGAGAGTCCCGTAGAGCTGGGCAGGGGTGGTGGCCCTGTGATGGATGGCGCCGCACTGGTCGAAGCCGGAAGGGGCTCTGCCGGCGCACGCCGTGACCAGGAAGGTACGTACTCCCTCGCACCCATTGAAAACAATCACAAGAGAGAATTCAAATATTGCCCCTGCAGATGGTACGCAAGGACGTCGTCTTCGGATATGGGGTGGGCTATCAACAAGATCGGAGACCCGCACACCACCACAACGAAGGAAAGCAAGAACACGAAATAAGGGTAAAGACGTCACACGCACGTCCTTTCTCTTCCAAAGCAAATATTTTTTTTCTTCTAATCTAATAAAAGTAATAATGAGGGTAAATGAATGAATGACAGTGTTCTTACTTCGACAACGGTGTGGTTAAACGGTGTGTGTGTGTATGTGTTTGTGTTAAACGAAACGTGTTAGGAGTCTTAATTAAGTTAAATGAAGGATTATATATTTCTTTCAAAAAAATTTAAAAAAAAAAAATAAAAATAGCACGCGCAAGAATACTGCCTCAAATGAAAGCAGTAAATGGAAGAGAAAACAATCTTTTTTTTGTGTGTTTTGGGAAACCAAAAAAGAAAAAGAAAAAGTATGTTTCTCCTTTCCAATATGAGATATCCGGAGGAGCAGCTGAGTTTCTTTGTGCCTTCTACAGCGCAAACTTGATACGACAAATAAGAAGAAGAGGAAAAACAAAAAAAAAGTGGGAGAGAGACAGCGAGATACCATTTCTTCTAAGCGAATACATTTCTGAAGAGCAGCCGAGCATTGACAGACTGCTATTTTATTCTAGGTCCAAGCGATTACATTCTATTATTTCTATTTTTTATTTTTTAATGCGAAATTTTGAATTACAGGGGTGTATTTTATTAATATTATTTTTATTTTTAGTTTTTTTTTGTTTTTTTTTTATGGGCACAAGAGGATTAACAGCTCTATAGAAGCTGAGCTGTAGGAAGAAGCACATCCTCTGTGCATCGATATTCTCTGAGAAGAAAGCCACCCAAATCAAAAACGGTAAATGAGGAGTGGAGCGTCACACGAAAGGGGGGGGGGGGGTTAGCACTCTTCTCATCGTAGTAGGGTGTTTCTTTTCTTGTCATTGAGAGGAGAGTGAAAGAAGAAGAAGTGGAGTGGAATTGAACCACCTTTAACGAATTTCTTCTAGGGAGCGACACGCTGCGGGTCACGAGGGAAGAGTGTGGCCATGCGGATGTTGCTCAGGCCCAAGTACAGCATCACCACCCGCTCCAGACCCACGCCGAAGCCACCGTGCGGCCATGCGCCGAGCTTGAAGGCCTCCACGTACTCTAGAATCGGTTTCAGATCCACCTTGAGGGACTCCGCGCGCTGCAGCAGCATCACGCTGTCGTGAATGCGCTGCGCACCACTGGAAATCTCTTCGCCACGGATAAACATGTCGTACGAGTTCGTGAAGCGCTCGTCATCGGGGCAGGGCATAGTGTAGAAGGGCCGCACAGAGCTCGGGAAGCGATCTGAGATAAAGAAGTCCACACCGTAGCGCTGCTTGACCAGCTTCCCTAGCATTTTCTCGTTGGTGGTGTTGATGTCATCCGTAGGGCTCAACTTCTCGTCCACGGCCGTGTTCAGCAGCTCAATGCAGTGCATGTAGTTGAGACGAAGCATAGGGACCTCGGTGTTGTGAACGAAGGCGCCGTAAAGATCCTTGGAGGGTTGTGCCGCACTGCCCGAGATGACGCCGATGCCGAGCTCCTTTAATTTTTCTGGAGTGATCTTCCACACGAGTGGTTCGAATGGGTACTGTGAGTTCACTGCCGCCAGCTCCTTCGTGCACTGCGCCAACTGCGTGAACATGAAGTCGAACAGCCCCTCGGCAAGGTCCAGCACCTCGTAGTAGTGCTCGTTGAGCCGCATCTCGACATCGAGGCCCACGAACTCCGTCAAATGCCGATGCGTGTTGCTGTTCTCCGCACGGAAGACGGGGCCCACCTCGAACACGCGAGGAAGATCCCCTTGAAGGGACATTTGCTTGTGCAACTGCGGCGACTGCGCCAAGTACGCCGCGCGCTGGAAGTACTGCAGCTTGAAGACATTTGCACCGCCCTCGCTGGCTGCGTTGAGGATCTTCGGGACGTGGATCTCAATGAACTCGTTGTCGATGAGGTACTGGCGGAAGTACTGGCCCACACGGGACTGCAGGCGAAACACGGCATTGGTGGCGGGGGTACGCAAATCCATCCAGCGAGCATTCAATCGCGTATCGAAATTGACTTTGGCGCCCTCGTCCGATTCCTTTCGACTGGCATCCTCCAGCGTGTAGGGCAGCGTGCGCTGCGACTCGGATATGGTGTGTATCTTGAGGATCTTCAGCTCGACATTCTGGATGGACGTGGCCGTAATGGGTTGCGCCGCCTCCATCACCTCCGCCGCGACATCCACCACCGACTCAACAGGGATTTGACCAATGAAATCAATCATTTCCTTCGGCACATCCGCCGCTTCGTCCACGGCGCACACCGCCTGCACAGAGTCGACGCCGTCACGCAGCACCATGAAGGCGAGCTTGCCCTTCTTTCTGGTTGTCGACACACGAGCACGGATCAAAACCTCCGACCCCGTCCTCTCCCCCAGCCACGTCACGGGGACGTAGGTCTTGCTTTGGTACGTGGTGGACTGCACCAGCGGGGCCGCGCCGAAAGTGTCGGCGTACTTGGCCAACAGCGCTAGTTTGGCCTCCGCTCGAGCCTTCTCTTCCGCGAGTCGAGCCGCCTTTCGGGCTTCCTTTTCCGCCTGCTTCGGATTGATTTTCTTCTCCTTCCCCTCCACCACCACAGGGTCGACGTGTGCGGCCTCAGCGCTCATGGGCACGACAGGGGTTGGACAGAAACGGGAACAAGCAGTGGTCGCTGTGAAACGAGTCGATGTTGGCAACAGAAAAACTGTGAGAGCAGCGCGGCGAAGACAAGAGAGCGAAGCGAAAGAACGCGTTGCGAGAAATAAATAGAGAATATATATATAATTCAATAATAAGAAAAATCCGCGATGGAAGACGTACAGCTGCGTCGTGTCGTCTAAACTAAAAAGAACTGCTTTTATGCAAAATAAGAGAGCTTTATCACTAATAAAAAAGGAAACGGAGCCACGCAATGGACGATAGCACTTTCAATCAATAACGCAATACACAGGCAGTGCTGCTCTCTCCACATAAATGAAAACAAATGATTAATTATCTCATCACTGAATTATAAGGATAAAAGAAACCGGATCGCGAGGGAAGAAGAAGAAAAGGTGGCGGAGGAAACATTCATTTGATAAAGGAAATGTCACCTCAGTGAAGAGATGGTACTTTACGAGAGGGACTCGGGTTAGCGCTGCGATGGAGGAGGGTTCGATGGGGGCTGTTGCGCTGGTTGTTGTTGTTGCCAACGGGTGGGTGGCTTCTCGGAACTGTGCCTGCCAAAGCCCTGTCCAGTGGTCGCTCGCGGCTCTCGCTCGTGAGAAGAAGAAGAGGGCCGACTCTTCGTCTTGTCGTGCGGCGGAGGGCTGGCTGAGCCCCCGTGAAGTCGCTGCTGCGAGCCATTCCCGTGCGGTGTCGAGTCCCGCGTCATCCTCTGGTCCGGCATTGAAAACCCCCCACTCCATTTGGGTTTCCGTATTTCTCTCTTCTCTACAGAACCCTCTGAATCCGACTGAGCTTTGGTGCTCCGGCTGAGGGTGGTGGTGTTGGCATCATTCCTTTGCTTCTGTGGCGCAGCGTTCGTCTTGTTTCTGTGATGGGGTGCAGAGGAAGAGGAGTGTCGCTGAGGAGATTCCTTCATGTCCTTCTCCTCCGGGGTCGACGTTGAATGCTGCGATGGTGGTCGGTGAGAATGAAAAGAGTGGTGGTGCTTGGATTTCCTTTCGACCTCCTCCCGCAGGAGCGTTTGAATGCTGGTGAAATCTTTGATCCAATCCTCTGGGTTTTCACTGCTGCTAGTCTTCGCTGCGCTGCTACTCGTACCAGTACTGCTCTTCTCCTTGCTATGCTGCGGCCTCGCCTCACCCCCGTCACCTCGTTTCTCTATTTTGCTGCTTTCACTTCGAATGGCACTCTCCAACGCCTCCAGCGTTTGCCGCCGCTCCACATACCACAATGACGTCTCCAGCGGTGGCAGCGAGGCAGAAGGCCCTTCACGCCCCTCCGCACCTTCACTCGTCTTGCTGTTGGGACTACTCGTCGCAGAGGTGCGCGCCACCGCGGCCTCCTGCGGTGTGAGGAGCTTAAGCCATGCCGGCAAGAGCCGCGTCAACTGCTGCGGCCCAATGCTACGCAGCACGTGCTGCTGTGCCGGTCGCATCTTCGCCAGCAAGGTCTCAAACCCGCAGACGGAGAGGTCGGCTGGAAATTGCAAATACAGGAGCCGCGCGAGATCGAGAGGTGGCCGGGAGCTGCTCCGGCGTACGCAGGGCACATCGTCGTCCAGATGCTGAACACGAGGCGGTCGAGCCCCCTCCTCGCCTTGTGCGCCGAGGCCGGCCACAGGGGTGCCGTTCTCTTCGAGAATGAAGTAGTTGGGGAAACTCACGAGCCACTGCACGAAGCGTTTCGGCAGGGAGGAGGGGTGGAGGTCATCGGGCAGCAGGCCGTACACCTCCCGAGGCGTCAAGACAGCATCGGGAGGGAAACGATCAAACATCGCATTCAACAGCTGCATTCGCGTGTAGGAGCGCAGCTGTGCATCGCTCCGAATGCGTTCGCGTTGGGCATCACTGACACCAGAGAAGGCTGAGGATGAAGGTGATGCAGTGGCAACGGGCTGTGTATGGGTTCCTGGAACAGCTGTGTTATCCTCCGCTGCAGAGAAATCCTTGTCCTTCGCCTCCGCGGCCCCAGAGACGTGGCTGGAAGCATCACTGCTCGTACTCGTTGTGGTGCCAGCACATTTTTTGTTTTGCTTCGACGTTTCTGTTGTTGTGGAAGGTTCTGCGCTGCACGTGGTCTTCGCGCTGGTGGGAGCCGCAGCATTCAAGGGGTTGCTGAGATGCTGCTGGGAATTACCGCTGCTGGTGTGACCGCCATGAGAAGGAAGGGAGGTGCGCTGAGGTGGAATCCACTTGGCCACCTGCAGCATATCCTGTGAGATCGACACGGACTTCCCATGTGAGCGCAGGAAGCCCGCAAAACTCTTGAACTGCTTCTTGATCTGCCGCCGCTGTGCCACCGTGAGCCGTTCGTACAGTGGTGTGAGAGAAACCCACCGCGGGATGGTTTCCTGGCACACCTCTCGGTACACGATCTGCGCCACTTCTGGAAGCGGTGAGCTGTCGAGGGAGAGACTGTCCAATGCGAGTGGGGAGAGTTCCGCGGGCCGGATGCGGATTTGGCCCTTGACCACTTGAAAGTGTTCGGGGAACTTGGAGGCGATGGCGGCTAAACCACCTTGGCAGTCAAAGTAGGGGTGAAACAGCACATCCTCCGGGAGCACCTCCTCCAGCTCCTCCATCGCCATGAAGTCCTTCTCTGGAACGAGAGCTCGAAGACGATCCAACACCGGCACGCGCTCCTCCAGGTTCACCCGCACTGCCGGCGGTGCCATGGGCGGATTGACGGACACGCTCCCGCTGCTGCTTCCGGAGTCGATGGGCTCCAAAGACACGAGGAAGTCTGGCTTCGCGACGTACTGCGTCGTCTCCCCAATGTCCGTCATCGCGAACTTCTCATCCGCGACCCCACGACGGGGGTGACTGACATCCGATCGCAGCCGCACGTCCATGCGGGACGAGACCGCGTCGGTGCAGATGTCAAAGAAAAAAGGAAATCGACGAAAGAAGGAGAGTAGTTTCCCCCTTCCCTGAAACTCCTCGCGGATGTCCTCGCTTAAGATCGCCCCGATCGCGTGCATCGGGACATAAAACGTGGGGACGACTTCGACGAAGCAGGACAGCACTTCTTGCGGGGACTTGAGGATGAAGGAGGACTGCGTCAAGGCGCAACTCCCTGTGTGCATTCCAGCCAGCGGGGGCAGCGGGGGCAACGTCGAAGCGGCCGTCGCGCCATGGCTCTGGTTCGCTGCACCGCCCTCTGCAGAGCGGGGGATGACGGGATGGCCCGCTGCTGCACCGGGTGGCGGCGGTAAGCGGCCCAACGCCGCGCGCAACGGCGGTGGTGTTCGCAGTCGAGGGGGCGGCGGCAGGGGCGCCCGTAACACCCGAGTGCACTTGTACAAGCCGGTGAACCGCTGCATCCTATCACCCCACTCCGGATCGCGTCGAACAGCGGCGACGTCGTCTTTCGCTGGTGCGGAAAGGACGCCACCACCTATGATGGGCCACGTAGGCGTCGTAAGCACAACAGCGAAGATCTTTAAAAAAGACGAAGTCAGTCTAGATAAACCCCATAGAGGTGTTGCACGGATCACCGCATAAACACAGCGAACTCGTTGTGCGGAAGAAGCTATCCTTGTATTCGGGTCTTGCGGAGAAGGTGTGGGGTCCGCATGGCAAAATATGCCCGCCCTCGTTCTACTGGGACCGAAGGGAGAGGCTTTCCACGAACAGACTGCTCGACGAAGCATCGCGTTCAACGCGTTTTGATCTATCCTCGAGAAAATTAAATAATACTAATAATAAATGCGACAAAACTTTCGGTTTTTTTAACTTTTTTTTACCCTAAAGCTGATAGCGAGGCAACGATGTGAATACTGTGAAGAGAATGGGGTTGATGGGTGTGCTCAAAACTGAATCGATCCAGAGATTCAACTCGAATCAAAAGAAAGAAAAATAAAAACAAGACAGAAGCAAAAAACGCTGTGCTGTTTTGGTCTTGTGTGTGAAAATGCCAAGTGCGTTCAAGATAGACTAAAAGAAATGAAAAATGTGGACTGTGAAGCGCTGATAAAAGATACGGCTCCATCAAGAGAAAAAACCATTATATTTTTTATACGAAAATGAAGTTCACAAAGGAGCAAAAAGACAAAAAAAAAAAGAGAAAAAAATAGCCAAACATCTCCTTCTCCGTCCAGCTGGAGCTCTACACTTCACAGTGTTGAGGAGGGAAGCAACACATCCATGCATCACTCACTACCGTATTTCAACAGAAAAATAAATTAATTGGTGTTGTTCATTATTATGTTTTTTTTTTCTTTTTAAGTTTAACAGAGAAAGAAGAAAAAGACGGGAACAGCAAAAAAGAAAGAGAAAAGAGAGATCCTCTTCCAGTTGCTTTTACCACCCAACTGATACCAGACCACAGTCCTCTCTCCTCCCTTTCAGAACGTTGCAGAACTCGACTCCAATGAACATATTCGGTCTCAGAATGCCTCTCTCAATCGGAATCGGGTTGTTTTTTCTTTTCCTCCTTGTCTTTTTCTCTTTCTTTTTTTAGATTTGTCTGTTTGTTTGTTTGTGGATATGCTGAAAATGATGTTTAAACGTGTGTGTGTGTTTGTGTGTTTGATCCATCCTGGAAGGCGGATTCTGTGTCGTCTGATGCGTTGTTCTTGTTTCGCTCCGTGTTCTCTCGCCATCCAGATTCATACTCTCCTCACCGCTGTGCCACTCCTTGTGGTGGTTGTTGCAACATCTTCTGCGCCACCCCCAACTCTCGTCGGATCTCAGGAGAGATGAGATAGTGGAAGTGGGTGGAGCACACCTTGGTCAGCAGCTGCACCTGCTCCATGGTCAAGTCGTTCTTGTACCGCTGCACAAACGACAGCAGGGTTTGATGCCACAGCACGGGCAGCGGGGACTCCTTCGGATGCGTGTGCAAAAACCGATGAAAATACGCCACCAGCGCGTCGATCGCTTGGTACGGGAGCGCCATCTGCTTGTCGATCAGCACACGAAGAAAGACGCAGCACGGCCCACGAAACGGTTGTTGGGCGATCTTCACGAGCGCGACGGCGGTTGGGACGGGCGGAAGGTGCGAGCGCTGCAGCACACTCGCAATGACGAGTGCCTCCCGCAGTGTACACTCCTCATCCGTGGCTAGCGGCAGCAGAAAGCCCTTGAAGAAGGCCACCGGCTTGAAGAGCGCCTTCCGCACCGCCATGTACAATGCGGGATGAAGCTTCTTCTCCTCCAGCAGCCGCTCGTGAACGATGGGGAGCAGCACCGCGGCGTAGAAGCGCTGCGCCATGCTGGCGTTGAGGTGCGAGGAGAAAATACGCGTCGCCTGGTACACGGCGTGCGGAGACCACTGGTCCGGCTTCGTGAGCAAGACCAGTTCCTCCCAGTTTTGAATGTTCGGCAGCACCTTGAACGCCTTGGGGATCTTCCCGCTCGTGTAGCGCTTCAGCACGGTGCCGATGGCGGTGTACACCCTCGCCACGCGTGGATCCACGGTGCTCGCGCTCGGGCCGTCCTTCTCCTCGTCCTCTGCGCCACGACGGCTCACGGCGGCCTCCTCCATCGCCGTCTCTCGAATCTTCTCCATGATCACACCGGCCAAGTGTCGACTCTGCACCCGGGACTCGGGTTGAAACCGTTGCAGCAGGCGCGCCTCTTCCTCGTCGATGCCGTAGTACTGCTCCAAGTGATTCTGGCTCGGCCCGCTGCTCGTTGCCAGTCGCATCGCCGGGTCCTCTTCCACGATCATCTCCGACGCGACGGACTCGTTGTCGTCGTAGTCCAGCACCACCGCCTCCCCACCGTCGTCCAGGTCAATCGCCTCGTCGTAGTGCGCCGGCGGCGCGACGTACTGCGACTTGATGAGGTCCACCAGGCCCATATCCATGGCGCCCTCCTCGTTGTCTTCGTTTCGCATCGGTTGCAGTGACCCATCCTGCTCAATCTCGGAGAGCTGCTGACGAGCCCGGTGGAAAATCTTCTTGGTGGTCTTGGGGTTCAGCAGGAAACCACCGGTGCCCTCCAAGTCCATGCTCTCCTCCTCCCCCGCGCGATCGAGGTGACGCTGCTTCAACGAGGCGAACTTCTCGGCGTGCAAATCATCACCGAGTGGGTTGCTGCGCTTCGCTCCACCGCTCGGGCGGACTCGAGACTCTCTGCCAGGCATCCGGAAACGAAAAGCAAGAGAAAGAAAGAAGAAAGAAAGAAGAAGGGGAAGCGATATGGAGCTCCGAAAGGACTATCAAAAGAAAAAAAAAAGAAGGAATCAATACGAATCAACTTGTGTCGTCTCTCTCCACGGGCGTTATCGTCTATCAGCAATCAAGACGGAGAGTGAGATGGACGTGCAAGTGAGTCGTCGGCTCTCCACGTTTCGGGGTTGCGTTTCGTAGAAAATGAAGGGGCCGAAGTGGAGTCAATTCCAAAAAGATCAATTGAGAACACGTCTCTCAACCTCGTTCAGAACTAAAAAAATTAAAAAAAAAATATATAGAAGGGATCATCGATTTCGATTGCAAAGTCAAAGTCATCCAGCAGCATCTTCATCCAAACAGAAGAAACGAATGCAACCGACCATTAAAAAAAAAATTAAAAACATGTGTTAAATAACAATAAGAAATGGTTCAGCCATAATAAGAGAGATATCATTTTATTTTATGGTGATGATGTGTGCTGGTTCCCACAAGAGAAAAGAAGCCAGAAAAGGGATGTGGTGGAACAGAAATTCATGACGTGCGAAGTTGTCTGGCATCACCATCTATCGGAGGAGTGGGCGCCGGGGAGGCAGCAACGTCATCCAGCCATTTCAACGTGTACGAATACGTCTATAGATGAAATCTAAGAGATACCATAGGGGCCATCCATGGAAAAAAAGAGTAACATCAACGTACAGAGGTGTACATTGCCCTTCTTCTTCATCATCTTTTTCTTTTCTTTTCTTCTTTTTTGGTTTTTTTTTTATGGAGAACTATTCGGCCGGCTGAACAACCCTGCGATGCTCGAGTTGTGAGCCCATTCCTTTTCCACACCCGTGCTACTGGTGCGGCCCTCGGGGTCGTCCATAATCACCTTGCGAAGCTTCGTCACTTCCAGCAGCTTCGACTGGAACGCCTCCTCCACCCCGTCGTGCGCCGACTCCGCGTCTTGCAATTCCTCTTCGCGCTCACGAAGGAACTTACGCCAATCCTCGACGCACTCGAACAGCCAGCTGTCCTTCTCGTTCACCTCCTTCACCGCCGCACTCAAGCTCCGCTGCTCTTCCTCCAGCCGCTCGTTCCGCTCCTTCAAGCTCCGGATGTGGTGCTCCACACCCACCACCGAGGAGGCGGTGACCCGCCGCTGCATCTCCGTCGTCTCCAGCTCCGTCCGCTTGGAGCGCAGTGTCGCCTGCTTCTGCTGGAGGAGCTGCTGCTTTCCAGCGATGAAACTCCGCCGCTCGTGAATCGCCGAGAAGTGCGACAGCAGCGGCTGCGCCTGTGCGATGATCGAGTGCTGCAGCGCCTCAAAGTCACTCCGTGCCGCCACCTCCGCGAGCGACAACACTTCGGTGGGGGGGTGTTCGCGCAGCTCCTTCTCCTTCGCCAGCAACACCTCCCGTCGCTGCGCCAGCGCTAGAGTCGCTTCCTGACAGGGCAACTCCCGTTTAGAGAGCGGGGTAAAGGGGGTGAGATCAAAGAGAGCTTGCGTCGTCGCCAAACACGCTTCCAAGAGCTTGTGGCTCACCTCCAAGTCATCGAAGGGCACCCACGCCGCAGCGGCAGGGTTCGCCACCTCGCTCTCCACGTTGTGGGGGCTCTTCTCCACACCAGCCGCGTCACCTTCCACCACTTTCTGCAGCTGAGCGACCTGCTGGTTGAACGTGCTGCTATTGGAAGTGGCATTGGCAATGGCAGCACTGGCTTGGTGCAGCGCCAGCGTCAGCAGCGCCGCCCCCTCCCCCTTCCCCATCACCTTCAGACGATCGGAAGGAGGTGAGGGAGGGGCCGTCATTGGAATGGAGATGGGAGAAGCGGTCTGCTTGACAGCACTCCCGCTATTCGTGTTCGCGGTAGAAGAGCATTCCGAGGTGTTCTTCGGGGGGCACGGTAGCTCTCCCTTCAGCTGTGCGCGCATCACACGCAGGCTGTGCAGCGTAAACCACCGCTGTCGCCGCGCAGCAGCCACTTCTTCACTCTCCTCCTCGTCACTTTCCTCCTCCTCCTCACCGTCGTCGGACCTCTCCTTCGAGCCCCTACTGCTGCTACTGCTACTCGTCGACGGCGTCGCTGGCTTGGAGCGGAGCAGCGGAGAACCCTTCGCGGCTCTTCGGGTCTTCGCACGGCTGCCGGACGTTGTCTCCTCCAGCTCCGAGCTGGTGGTGCTGCTCGTGTACTCCGACGCCGCCTTCTCGTCACTGGCCTCGTCCTCGATTCCCCACAGTCGTTTCTGCGCATCGGTGATGCCAAATCGGCTCTTCGACGAGGCGGCAGCGCTGCGACGCGGTGGTGGAGACGGCACTGCGCCGCGATACGTCGAGCTCGTGGGAGGGTTCGCCGTCCTCGTGTCGGAGGCGGTGCGAAAGGACCCTGGAAAGGGACGGCTCGAGGCCTCGCTCCTCTGTTTCGCGGCAAAGTATTCTCGCGCCGCCTCCGCAGCGGAGGAGACGCCGGGGCCGGTGTGGCTCGCGTTGGCGCTCGGGTTCGTCCGGCGGGACGTGTACTGCCGTGTCCAGGGGTACTGGCTCAAGTCCTCCTCCTCTGACGACTTCGTCGTTGTGTCATCGCTCTCGTTCTCCTCGGTGTGATGCGTGGTCCCGGACGCCGTGTCGGAGCCACCGCTCGACGCCAATGGAGGCTTTGGATAGGGCTTCTTCGCCGTGCTGCTGCTGTCGTACATGGAATGGCGAAGGTGGTTGCCGAACCCGTCGCGGTCCTCGTCGCTCTTCAAAGAGTGAAACGACGAACCCCTGGAAGAGTCCTCGTGTTTCTGGTGCGCTGCAGCACTCATCCTGCCCCTCACACCCGCCGCTGTCGTTGGTGTTGCCTTTGCTGCTGTGCCATACGCCGCCCCAGCAGCAGCGGTGGTCGTGGGCCGCGAAGGTTCTCCCGCATCAGAGGTGGACGTACTTTCATTATCGTGGTCATCGCTGTACGTCCCCTCGTCGCTCTCCTCTTCGCTGGTGGCACTGGTCTCCGTGTCGTCCTTCGGCGCAGCGGCACGGCCATACCCGTTGTACGGCGTACGCCGCTTCTCGCTGCCACCGGCGCTCGGGCTGCTGCTGGTACGATGGTTGAGAAAGTCTGCCAGATGAGAAGGCGGTCGGCCGGTGCTCTTCAGCGCCGAGGCGAGCTCTGCCATGCGGTGGTACTCCGTCATGTACTTCCGATAATCCTCCATCTTCTGCGCAATCTCCTCCTCGCGTCTAGTCGCACTGCTGCGGCCCGTCGGCTCCCCACCCGGTCGCACAGCAGAAGAGGAGGGAGCGCTGGAGGACGTGAAGCCCGCGGTGCTGGTACCGCTCGAAGGCGTGGAGAAGGAGGGCAGCCCTGTCGTGGCGGGTCGCTTCTGCGCGAGATTCGACATCAAAATGTCATACGCCGTCTTCAGTGAGGCACCGCCGGCCGAGGCACTGGTGGGATACGGCGCTCGCCCGGGAGTTGCAGCGCTGCCAGTGGGAGAAGAGCCGACGCCGCTGCTGTTTGTCGTGGGATTGGCGCTCATTCAGAGGTGATGACACAGGTTTTAAAAAAATAACAATATCGAAATATATATATATATTTAAAAAATATATCAGGGGGAGAGTTCCAAGTGTGTGCGTGTATGTATTTATTATTAATTTATTTATTTTTTTTTGGAATAGTGTGAAGAAAACAACAATGAAATTGAAAAAGAAAAGTGTGTGAAGCTGAAGAGAGAGTAGTAATAACGCCTTGTTACTCTCTCGCTGCCACTTTGTCTTTCTGCTTAATAATGGTGGTGGGGTCGATCTAATACGGATTATTTAATGAAGACCCTTCCTTTGAAGTTCACGGTCGTCAGTTTTTATTTTATTTTTTTGTTGTTGTTCCGTCCGCCAAAATAGAAGAGATGGGCTGATGTCGTCTTTCGGAACGCTTCAAAAAAAAAAAAAAAAACTAAATAAATAAATCAGTATTAATCGTATAGGTGCAACAATGAGCCAGCAGGAAAGGGAGCCCGTCTAAGAGGATCAGTACTCTCCTTTCTATCGTTTAGTTCTTTGCTCTTGTTCTTCGTTGTTGATTATATTTGTGTGTTTTTGTGTGTGTGCGAGACTCAATACGAAGAGAAATGATCGTCTAATAGCGGCCCGAAATCACGAGAAGAATAGAGAAAGAGAAGTGCATAAAGAATATTGAGAGTGAAAAACCAAATTTCAGTGCGAGTGAGCCAATCCGAATGATTTTGGTGGAGGGCATCGCTCTGCCCCAACGGGAAGAGACAAGAGGAAAGAGGGAGAGAGTTCATGGATATATTTTTTTAGTGTGTGTTAATGTATACAAATCAAGTAGACATCAGATAGTTAGGTTATGGACGACACATCAATATGAAAAGAAAAGAGACGGAAATGAAAGGGAAACAAAACGGCTAATACACGACTAAATTTGCAGGGGAAAGGGAAGGCGGAGCAGCCATCTAGACGTTGTTCCAAAACAAGAGCAAAAGCTCTGAGTAGGACGAACGAGATATGTATATATTAATATATGGGAATAGGAATACCACAGATGCATGTTGATACAGAAGAACGTGAATGCCTCCTCAGCTATTCTGATAGAATCCGTTAGCAGTGTTGTGATGAGATCGCTATTCCCATCTACTTTTCGGTGGTGGAAAATCACTCATCGAATCGTCGCTTGTCTCCGCGAGTATTTCTCTGTGTTTTTGTTTCCATTTCGCTCGTTGAAAGACTTCACAATAATCTTATTTGTTTTTTTTTTGTTTTTTAAAACAAGGAAGAAAATAATAATCCACTGTTGGTGGTTGGTGTTCGCCTGCCGTTTCGCTTTCTTCAGGTGGTTCGTGGCACTATTTTGTACTGTTGTACAGTACTGGTGCCTACAGTAGTAACAGGACTGTGCCCGTTGAGTGGCTCCCCTGCTCCACCGCAATCCTGAAAATTTGCGTTTCTTCTCATCATACTCTCGTGACGCGTCGTGGTCCCTCATTCATTCGCTCCACCGGGCGACGCTCTCTCGCACTTCACCTCTTTTCGCTTCACATTCATTTTTATGCTGTTGTGGTGGGTGGGTGTGTTGTTCTTCACTCACCCTCAGGAGGATGCTGTGATTCGTGATGTTGCCGTAAGCGGGCACACCATTCTCTGTCTCTGTCATTGGCAATTCTGTCTCTCAATCCAGCTCATTCGTATCGTTCCTCGGAGTTTTCTTGGGTGATTCCTTCTTCTTGGGGTCACTTGTTTTTCGGTCAGACGAGGACGAACCAGCGGCCGCTGTGGTTGTCCCACCGCTGCTCTTACTAGACTGGGGATTCTCATTATTCCCCTCTCCCGACGTCTCGGATTTCGGATCGTCTCCCGTATTTTCAGAAACGCGGCCAAAGGTTTCGGCGAGGAACACAAAAAGTGCAGCGAGAGACAAGAAGAGCAGCCAAAGGGTCAGGAGAACCGTCGCAAGGTACGCCAACACCACAGGAAGATAAGAGACCAGAAAACCGACCAGCGGGAAGACGGGATCGATGCCGTAAACAGTCCAGAACCACGACGACCAGGGCTGCGAGCGCAGGGGACTCTGTCCGCGAAGCAGGTTATAGAGGAGCTGGTACTCCGCAATGCCTTGCACGATGAAGTGTACCCCCAGGATAGGCATCACAAAGTAGCTCGCCCCCAGTTTCGCGAAGCTCCAGACGGAGAAGTACAAGTCGGGGGCGACCAGAAAGCACGCCCAGTACAAGAAGACACGCAGCCTATTCTTCTTCCTTGGCGTCGTCGCGTTGTCCGCCATCATCTCAGGCTGTGGCTGCGCCACCTCCGTCGCCGGCTCCGCCGATAAGGTTGTCGTCGTGGCGCCCAACCCGGTGAGAGGGTCCACGGCACTGTTCCACGGGCCCTGCGCGTAGAGGCCATCGTCGCGTTCGGCCTCCTGTTGCGCCGCCTCCCGAAAGGCGAATAGCTCGTCCTGTGGAGCGCGGGCCTCGTGGACAACGCCACGATACACCTCGGGGTAGAACCAGTAGATGGTGAGCATCCCCACACGGGAGAAGTGACTGGAGAGATAGCCGAGGAAGCACGTGGTGCGGGTGTGCGCTCGGATCAGCTGCCACACACTGGAGCGCATCACCCCACCCCTCGCTGCGTCGGACTGCTCTCGTCGCAAGCGCTGGGCTTCGGCATCCCCCACACAGCGGCACTGTCGCCGAAGCAGTTTGATGTGCGCCTGTATTTTAATGGCGTGCAGCGGCGTTTCAATAGGGAAATAACTCTCAAAATCACTTCCGGACATTTCAAGCAGCATCACCCCGTCCACGAGGTGCTTCCATATGTACGGCGTGTACTCCTTGTACCCTACCACCGTCTCCATCCACCGCGCCACCTCCGCTGTGCGCCAGTCCAACACGCGTTCGGGCAGACGCGCCAGCTCGTAGTGAGGGGGCAGCAGCAGGTCATTGCTGTCCCCCGCTTCACCTGTCGGAGACGACGTCAATGGTGCCGCACCACCGTTGGCGGGGTGCCGTGGTGACGAGCGCACGGGGAGCTCATACGCTGCCCTCGGCTCCGGGTGCGAGGCAGCGGCCGCCACGAAGAAGGGTAGCCCCGTGAAGCTCGATGAATGCGGTACATGTTGGGATGAAAGGAGCGCGTCATCCGATGGGGTGAGCGAGGCGGTGATCCACAAGACAGTGCAGAGCATCAGCCCGCACGTGACAGCGACCGACCGCCATAGGTTACGCGGCACGGACCTCATATCAAATAGTGAAGAGCTCGGGCAGGAGGTCTCCCGTTAGTTAAGTGAATATTGAGTGAGTGCCAGTCCGTTTTGCTCCGACCTTCTCAGCGTGCTGGGCGGCCTTAATCGTGGCGTTAATAATAATAATAATAAATAATAATCGAGGAAATGCTTCGAAGCGAAAAGCAAAAATAAATAGTAATAACTAATAAATAAATAATGGAAAATTAATATTGAATTATATGAACTTTTTTTTCTCTTCGATCGTTATTGAAAGAGCTCTACTCTTTTTTTTTTGTGTGTGTGTTGCCGTTTTATTTTGCGTGCGTGAGAGAAAACCAAAAAAAAAATGCCAAAAAAATATATCTCACACCAAAGTCCCCAATATTAGTTAATAATAGAACGATATTCAACAACACGTGAAACTAAAAACTTAAAGAAAACATTTTAAACAAAAAGAGATCGAGAGAAAGATTGCAGCGGCATTCGCAAGTTATGACACTTCGACAAGATTCATTCGTGAACCTCGACTCCGAGGTAAGGGTATCCTATCATAGCATGGGTTTATGGTGTTGTTACGAGAAACTCAAAAGACGCCATCATCAAAAACCTCTACTCTCTCAGCACACTAAAAGCAGCCGGCCTCACAATCAGTTTTTTTACTGTTGATATTTTGTATGGGTGTACTATACGGGGTAAGTGGGTTCCACCACTTCTGTGGAGAGGAATAAATACACGATGTGTTACGCATCAACGCGCAACAAAGGAGAAAAAAAAAAAGGAACAACAAAAACAATTCATCATTTTGTGTCACTTTTTTTTCCCCGTCGGTTATTCTTCATTGCTCCCCTTCTCCGCTCGAGTCATTCGGAACATTCAAAATGCGAAGAGCTCGGCAAAGAGGAGCCCCCCTCTCTCTCTCTCCTCCAGTGATGCCGTAATGTTTTACATGGAGGTTTAAAAAAAAAAAACAAGTCAACATCCACCGGGCGACTGATCTATTGTACAAAGGAAGGCTACGTTTCGTTTCGCTAATTCACTCGACCCTTTACTGTCCTTTTTTCTTCACGACAAAAACAAACAAATCATCCTATTGACATCATTTCTTTATTTAGTATCATTTTTTGTTGTGTGTGTGAAACGTCACCTCCTTGTGATTTTGCTTGTTGAGTTTTTTTTTATCGTCGGTTCGGAACCACACCCCGCCGATTGCCCATCGCCTTGTTCACCAAGTCGGGGTTCCCGTTCATCTCCTGCAGAATCGCGTCCTGCTCCGCCGTCCGTGGCGCCACGCCTCTTCCTAAACGAAGTTTCAGGTCCACCGTGAGCGAGGCCGTGCTCAGCTCCTGCAGCCGCCACTGCAGCGCCAGCGTTCGTATCCCGTGGTGCAGCAGGACGAGGTGACGCCGGTCGATTTCTTGCTGGCACTGCACCTGCGCAGCGCTCACCGCCACCTTCCCACCCTTCGCGTTGGCCGCAGCGCTCGCCCCCGCACTGCCCTTCCCGCCGCCTATGGAGTTGCTGGTGTTGTTGCTGCTGCTGGGACTGCTGCTCGTGTTCGCTGACATGGCCCTGCGGCCTCCCCCGCCACTGCCCTGCTGCTGCAGCACACTCGCCGAGGCCTGCTGCGCCAGGGCGGCGCGCTCTTCGCTCAGCTTCAGCTGCTCCAGGTCGAACACCGCCGCCTGGTACGCCTTCAGCGCACGAGACATCTCCGCCTGCATCTTCTGCAGCTGACTTCTTTCCGCGATGAGGTGCGCCTCCGTCTGCCGCAGCCTCGCGCCGAGCAGACACACGTGGCGCTGCACGCCCACGGGCTCCGCCGGTGAGAGCGGCACAGCGGCGGACGCAGCGGCAGCGACACCTTTCCGATTCTTCGCGCTGCTGCTGCTGCTGCTTCCAGCGCGCTCGTGCGACGCGCCGCGGGCTTTGGGCTCCTTCACCCCCGCCGCCAGCCGCTTCGCCGTCTCGATGGCCTCGTAGTCCTCCACCGACAAGGCGGTCCCGTCCGCAGCGAAGACCGCCACCCCGAGCGGCCCGAGCTGCACCTCCTGCGACGGGAGACTCAAAATGGGCGTCGGATCGACGGCGATGGTGCCGAGGCGGACGTGGCGCACGACGGTCTCGTCCGGGGCGATCCCGCTCCCTTCGCCGCCCGTCTGCGCGTTCATCGCTAACAGCGCAGCCTGGCTCACCGACGTCTTCCGCATGCGGCCGGTGCTCTTCCCAGCCCCGGTCGCCGCCGCACCCCCATTCTCGATAAACGACTGGATGGAGACGTCGCTGAAGACCATTTCGTCCCGCACCTCCACCACGAGCTCAAAGGGCTTCCGCAGCCGCTCCGTCAGGTCTTCCGTGAGGGCTAAGTCTGCGGTGAAGACGCCGTTCAGCAAGGGGTACAGCACGTCCTCGATCAGGGTCGGGATCTGGGGGCCGCCGACACGTCCACTGCGTGGGCCGGCCGCATTGCCACCACCCCCCCCTGCGACGCTGCTGCTCCCCCCTGCCTTTCCACCGGGACCAGGGGGGGGCGGCACATCCGGCTGCAGCGGCACATCCGGCAGCAGAATCTTCACGTACGGCATCGCGGCCGGCTTCGGAATGTAGCGCGGCGATGGGGTGGTGGACGGCACCGCCTCCGCAGCGGTGGGTTTGCTGGCGGCGGATTCCTTGGTGCGGCGCACCGCCACGCGCTTGTTCGGCGGCGGGGTGGTCATGAGGGGCTTCGGGCTGTTCGCATCGTCGAACCGAGTCGCCTCCACCTCCTCCGCTTCGTGCGCGGCTTCGAGGTCCTCCTTCTCGGCGAAGTCTTGCCCGATGGTCAGCACGTCGCCCCACCGACCCCGAATGACCAGATACGAGCGGCACTGGTACAACCCCTGCTTCGGTGGTGCCTTGCCGCCGCCGCCGCCGCCCTTCTTCCCTTGTACCGGCGAGGGCGACGCTGTGGGCTTAAACGCGCTCACCGACGCCTCTGAAAAGGGTCGCAGCGCTGATTGCACCAGCGCCGCGTTCGCCCGCAGGTCGTCCTCCGACCCGACCTGCACGGGATGGTGCTGCAGCGAGGAGAGGCCGCGCACCGCTAAGATCTCCACCGCGGCCGCCACCGAAGACGTGAGATGCTCGCGGCGGTCCTGCAGCTCCTCCGGCGTCCACGACGGCGCTTCCTGGACGGGTGGCGGTGCCGCCCCTCTTCCCTTGCGGCCCCCAACGCCACGCCGCCCCGAAGGAGGAGCCGACACACCGCCCTTGAAGCTGTTTCGCCGGCTCAGCTGTCCCCCGGCGACACCCGGCGTGGCGGCCCCTGGCGCGTCGACCGCCTCCACCGGCAGGCGGTGCAGCGCGAACTCGAGCGTGTTGGAGGCGTTGCGACGCTCTGGCGCGTCGATGGGGCGGCCGTCGAGCCGCTCGAGCTGCGGGCAGGCGGAGGCGATCTGACGGCGGTAGTCGTCGACGAGCGCGATGGGGTTGCCGTGGAGGGAGACCTCGATCACAGCGGAATGCTGTCGCAGACACGTCGCCGCCTCTTGAATGGAGCACAGCTGGTTGTTACTCAAATCCAGCACTCGCAGATTCGGAAAGCCGTTGATGAAGCCCATGGACTGGAGTTTGTTGTGAGAAAGGGAGAGGATGAAGATACTTTTGGAGGTGGCCTGGATGGTGTCAATGCTGCACGCACATGCCGAGAAGAGCTGACACGCTGGGGGGAGAAACGGCACGGAGCACAGCTTTGGATTATTTGACATGCGAAGCCGCTTGACATGACGGCAGAGTCGAATATCCTCTGAAATGCAGCGCACATTCTCGTTGCTGTAGTCCAACTCTTCGAAGCAGTCACAGATATCCTTCTGCGTGACATGGGCGCGCCGCTCAGCCTGCACCACCTCCTGCAATCGCATTCGCTCCTGCTTGTTCAGCAGTCCCCACTTCCCGTGGTAGCGAGTCGTCAGAGACACGAGTTCACGGAGCTGCTTGAAGTAGTGGTCCACCTTAAAACGTAGCGCATCGATGGCTGCGCCGTCGCACCGCGAGAGCGTCGGCAAATCCTCCCGCATCGGTATCGTCATGGCCTCCTCCTCCATCGCCTCCTCCTTCCGGCTCGCTTCCTTGACCACCTTCGCCATGCTGGACTCGCGCTGAAACTCCGCCACGATGTCCTCCACGGTCAGGGCCACAGAGGGCAGGTCTCCGGCGGTGTGAGAGCTGCTCCCGCTGCTCTTCTCGAAGTCCTGCATAAACACCGCCGACAGCGGGGACGCAATCATCGATCGGTCCGAGGCAAGGCGCGTCCAGCTCTCCTCTCTGCTCTGCGCACTCCGGCCACTGTTCGGTCTGACACTGTGGGTCCCGCTTCCGAGCCGTCCTCCGGGGGGCTGCGTGAACTGCGATTCCGCGTTCGAGGCCGTCTCGTCTATGCATTCCACCTCACACAACTTGGTCGTGCTGGCGTGCTTCTCCCACCACTCCCAGAGTGCTGGCGGCACGCGAGGCTGCACTGCCTCGTGTGTGAAGCACGCGCCGTGGATCAGAGAGCGGCAAAGCGCTGCGCCGAGCTGCTGCAGCTCCAGAAAGGCGGTGATGGACGCACACCCGGTGGCGCTGAAGAAGAGGTCTTCGAGAATACCGCGCGTGTCACGGCCCTCGCGGAGGTTGTGGCTGCGGGGTGACACCTCTTCGGAGTACTTCTCAGGGGAGACGGGAATGAAATACGTCGCCGACGCCACCGTGCCGCGCTCTGTGATGGGGTCGATGTCTGGCGCAACGGGCATCCGTCTTCCTAACGCCACTCCGCTGAGGGCCTTACTTTCAAGATGTGATTTTCCTCCACTGCAGTGCACTGCGACGTCGCTCATCATGTTATTAGTATTAGTAGTAGTAGTAGTAGTGTTGTGGTACGGCACCGTCTTGTAGCTGAAGGTAGTGGTGGCTGGAAAGGCATTGGCCTGCTGCCAGTGGTTCATCCCAGCGTGAGCGCCAATCGATGGCGGGCCCCCAGTCGGCAACGTCACCGACGGCAGCACCAACGCTGAGCAGGAGGCGGCGTGCGGCATTCCTTCGTGGGTGGTGGTATCCGTCCGGAAGTGAATGGAAGACCCGGAGTGCCCTCCCGTCTGCAGGAGAGGCGGGGAATGCGAAGGCGGCGTGTGGCGTACAATCCGAGGGTCTGGAGGGGTGGCGGGGCGTTCGCTGTGAAGCGAGAGGGAAGGCAGCACACCGGCCTCATCACCCGTCGGTATCACAAGTTGAGATGCTTTCATCCTTCTTGTTGGCGTTGTTGTTGCTTCGTTTCTATATATGTACCTTTTTTTATTTTTCTACTTTTTTTTTCAATCTTGTGTGTGGGTGAGATGGACAAGGAAGAACCCGTGCTCACTCACACTTCAAGAAACAGCTTGAAGAAAAAAGAACTACGATCTTGGTATCGATAGGGGATAACCTTCCAGTAGTTCTCTACGACGTTGGTGTCTTCTTCAAGTTTTTTTTTTTGCTTGTCACTGTGAAAGAAGAATGAAACAGCTGCATACATAGAAAAGATCGAAAAAGAAATGAGCAAGTGGATGGCAGGGGAGCAGGGAGGTACCACGTGGCAGTTCCGACGTCGGAATTACATGTTTCAGATGGAATTAAATGGATTCCCAAATTGCGCCGTATATTTCAACGTTGCAAAATGTGGTTCTGCTGTCCCTCTCCTGCATTGCAAACAAAAACACCGATAGAGAGGGAGGGGGGAACACGATCTTCGTTGTCGTTCCCCCTCGTTTGGTGGAGATCGAGAGTCAATCTGATCCGTTTAGTCTGAATTCATTAATCATTAATACCACCTTGGATTTCGATTTCGATTTCTTTTTTTAAAAGAAGTGATAATGTCATTATCGATATTTTTTCTTAATTTATTTAATTTTTCCTTACACACAAATGAGAAACAAATTAACACCGGCTAATGGCTCTCGCATCTGCAACCGCATCTTCCAGGAACGCCATCACGCGTTGAGATTTCTCTCGCTGCTGCCGCTGCCACGCCGGCAGAGCAGCGGCCTCACGACTCCCCACGTCGGAAGAAGACATCGACACCGACACTTCATCCGTCTGCCACGTCCCGCTCTTGAAGTGCTGCTGCGCTGTCGTCAGCGCCTCCGCGAGGGTCGCGGCCCACGTCGACACCGGCAAGTACGCCTTGAAGCCCTTGCAAAGATGCAGCAAGGCAAGCAGCACCACCACCGAGGGGAAGAGGAAGCGCTCCACCGCCCGGCTCTCCGCCAGCGGCTCCTTGGTGTGGGTGGGCACGATGGACTCGAGGTGCTGCGCCAACGAGGACTGCGCGGCCTGGCACTCGGCCTCTGTCAGCGGGCCAGCGGTCTGGGCGGAAAAGGAACTGTGGGCGCCCTCCACGAAACCTCTCTCCAGCCACGCAAGCAGCACTGGAGCAATGCCGCGCAGGGCCGGAAGCATAACATCCTCCGGCGGGCCCATATGGTGGGATGCTTTGGTCAGTGCGGGACTCACCAACAGGAACGCTTGGGTGGAGAAGGAGGATGGGGCAGTCGAGGGGTCCTCTTCCTTGGCAGCCGACGCCTTGTTCTTCTTGCTCTTCTTCCGCCGCTTCGACGCCTCCTCCCCCTCCAGTTGATTCGCTTGAGCGACATCGCAGAGCAGCAGCAGCGCGTTCTGCAGCGGCGCCCCGAAGTCGCTCGCATACGCGGCGGGCAGATCCGGCATCGGGATCAACAAACGCGCCAAGCGCTCCGCCTTGACGCTCTTCACCGGCGCTAGCAGCGTGGACTTGACCACCACCCAGTCGGTGTTATCCAGTAGAGGACCCGACTCCGCATCGATGTCTTCCTTGCACCGATGAGTGCAGCCGGGTAGAGGATGGGCGTGAAGGCGCTGCTGTGCAGCACGCAACGCCTCGCGTTGCGCAGCGATGACCTCCATCACGTTCTGTTTGGTCTGGCAGGAGAGTAGCTGTGTCACGGTATGCAGAGCAGGCTGAAAAACAAAGGCCATGGAGCGCTCCAGACGATCCTCAAAGGCGATGATGGACTGCATCACTGGCCAGTTAAAGTGTTTGAGTACCTTCTGGCGCGCCTCCCCGCAGTCGCGGGGCACGTGCTGGTAAAATCGATGAGCCCCTTGGCTCCAGAAACTCACCGTTCCGACGGCGTTGTTGGCATCGCCGCCTTCCCCGCGGAGATAAAAGCCTGGAAGCATGGCCCAGAAGCCGAGGTGTCGCATGCTGTCGTGTTGGACGCTCTGCAAAGAGAGCTTCTGAATCGCCGCGGTGTCGGTGAGGCGCAGTAGGGAGGAGAGGCCGCACCGCAGTAGAAGCCACGCGGTGTTGTGCTCTGCGCGAGGAGCGGACTGCAGCCACCCGAGTGCCTTGGCGAGAAGAGGCACGACACGCGGGGTCGGTGGCATCCAGACAGCGGGCGGCTCGCTGCTCGGCAGAGAAGACCAGGAGGCGGGTGGTGGGCGGCATTCCAAGTAATGCGCGTAGAGGGCCATATTCGCTGCAGCGGTCAAATAGCCGTCGTGGTGGCCCTCCTCACTCCACGGCAACGTCTCGGAGAAACGCGTGGAGCGAGCGAACCGACGAGCACTCAAATCCATCAACAGAGCGATTTCACCGAGGGTTGGCTGGAAAGACAGCAGCGGCATCCGTCGTGGTGGTGCGGGTGCGGGTGGGGAGCCCACCTCGCCCCACATCGCCACGTAGCAGCGAAGGCCCAGCAGGTACCGGGTGTGATCGTCCGCCGTCTCCTCCGGGGTCATTGGCTCCTCCTCCTCCACCTCCACCTCCACCTCCTTCTCTCTTTCCGCGGTCGCCCACGCGTAGATGGCAGAGGCGGAGGCCGGTGTCAAGAAGGTCGACACGTCCAAGTAGCAGCACGGTGTCTGGTAAAACGTCTTGGCGTACTGCAATAGCAGCTCTTGCAGCTCGGCGGACCGCTCCGAGCGGTGCTGCACGTCTTCTTGAATCTGTCGATGCACCAGAAACAACTCTGCCAAGTACGGTCCCCGGCGCAGGCGGACCGTTCGCTGCTGCGGCTTCGTCGCCGTCCTGTTCTGCGCGACGAGCGCCTCCTCCTCGGCCTGCAGCCGCCGGGCCAGCGAGAGCGCCGCATCGAGGTCGACATCCACCTCGCTCGTGCAGAAGACCGTGCCGCTCATCGTTGGGGCAATGGAGGCCGCAGGGGATCGCTTGCCCGTGATGCGACCAGCGACGAGGAGCTGGTGCGCTTCGATCCGTCGCGGCCCGACGCCCTGCACCACGAGCGAGGGCGAGAGTTCCTTCTCGGAGGCGAGCACCGCCGCTACGCTGGCCTTTCCCGCGCGCCACTCCGCCAAAAGATCCAGCGCCTCAAAGTAGCGTTCAAAGCACGTCCAGTTGTCGGGTTGTCTGGTCCAGATTTCTTGACCAACAACGTTAGCCAATGCCGCGTAGTACACCGCCGTCGACGTATCATGACTACTGGAGGACGAAGATGCCGTCCGAACACGCTTGGCGATGGTGAGCAATGTCTCGCTTAAAATTTCTAATCGTCGATCCGGAAATGCGAGCAGACCTCCACGAGGACTCGCAATAAACTCCACCGCCTCCTTCCACAGCGCTTGTTGGAGGAGTACATCCACATACGCCTGCGCCATGGCGGGGGTGCTGACCCGAGCCGCCGCCTCCTCCTCCTCTGTCACTGCGACCGCACTGCCACCGGCACTCGCCTTCGAATGGTTCGTAGGAGCCTTCGTTTCCCGCTTCCTCGGCTCCGTCGCAGCCCCTTCGTTGATGGACGAGGAGGGAGTGGCGTTGGGATCCGCGTGCTGCTCGGGACGACTCGACGTCGGATGGGAAAGATGATGTTGATGTTGATGATGATGCGCCACCACGTCAGGGAGGACCTTCGCCAGCATCTTCGTCACGAGTTGAAGCTGCAGGCCGGCCATCGCCGCGGGAGCGGTAGCGCTGGTTATCCCCGTGGATGTCGTGTGGGCGCCATACAATCGCCTCTCGCGGTCTACCCGCTCCTCGCTTCGCTGCGGATCAATGGGCAGCTGGCCCAGCATTCCCTCGACGCCCCACATGCGGTGCTTCGGGGAGTTGCTGTGCCGCGCCAGCTGCTGCGACGTGGTTTGCACCCCTTTGAAGTCCCCCACGCGAGCGCACTCTTCAATCAACTCCTCTCCATTCGCGACAGTGGCAGTGCTTTGATAGCGGGCGGTGTAGAGCGCCTTCAGCAGCCCCAACAGGGGAGGCCTCGAGGTTAAGCCGGTGGCCGTCGGGAGCGGCAGATGCCCGCAGCACCGCAGTACTTTCGAGGTGTTGCGGAAAGCCCCGAAGTCTTCGCTGGGGCATCCCGGAATCACCACCACATTCGGCGTCATTGCGGCCGCATCCGCCAGAAACTGCTTCGCCGCCTCCGCCAGTGCCGCCTCCAGCTTCGCACGCCGTTGTGGACACGAGTCGCTCTCCCACCACACCGCGGAGTCCTCGGAAAAGTTGAAGACGTACCGCGACACGAGGAGGAGCCCCTCCTCCAGCCGCCCCTGCTGGCACCGCAGTAGCGCTTCAAGGGAGCGCAGGAGGACGTTGTGCGGCAGCACTTCCAAGCCTTCTTCCAGCGTTGACTCGGCTTCTTCGAGCTTACGAAATAAAATTGCGCGGGCCGCCTTGAGCGCGAGCTTGTCGGAGGGCGGAGCCATTCGGTACGTTCACTTCTTGTTGGGGTTGTGGTGCGGTGAAAAAGGAGATCAATCAGGTGAGGGGAAGCGTCGTGATTGAGCTCGCTCTCGTCATGCAAAACGATTATTCTTCCTATTATTCGTATGGTTTCCGGAACGACGTTTTCCCATCATCGAATCATGTCGAAGAAGAAAACATCACATTTTTAAATATATATATATATATATATAAATTTAAAAAAAGATGAAACGAAGGGGAGGAGAGGAGAAGTGAAATGCAGTTCGCACGATAGCCATGCGTGAGTGCACTCATGGAGCATTTATGAAGAAAGAAAAAAACATTTCTCGCGTTTAGGGGGGGAAATAGAGCGGCTCCCCGTTCTTCAGGTCTCCGTGCTTTTTCTTCTTTTTTCTTCTTTTGTTTTGGCACTTTTTTTTTCGTGGGGCCATCCTATTTCCGCCGTCTTGTAGCATGCAGATTTCATATCCTTGTATTATAAAATATATTCAATAGTTCACTGAGGTACTACTACTCATATATTTCATAACATCTCCCCTTATAGATCTTCATCTTGATCATCAATTTCGATGGATCCTTGGAATGAAGAAGAAAAGCGTCTGTCTGGCTTTCTTCATCTCCTATTTCATCTGTTGGTTGGTTCGCTTTCGCCACGTTGCTCTTGTTCGTGTTGTTGTTGTTTTTTTGATTACTTACCACTCCTATCAGTACCTCCATTGGTGATATCAACTTCTTCTTAATGCTGTTGAGTAATACTAACACCAAAGCGCGTGTGGATTACCCTTCCAACTCAACTTTTACAAAAAGAAAAAATAATAATAATTAACAGCGAGTGAGTTTTGTCCCACTCAAATTCCCAAGGTGAGCTTTCCAGACAGCGGAATCGACAGAGCAGATCGCAGCGCCGTGACGTCCACACCCGTGAAGGGCCGCACCAACAGCGGAGGGGGCGGCAGCGGTTGCAGCGCCGCCAGCGTCTCGTCTTCAACGGGAGAGACGCGACATCCTCCCGACCCACCGTCACTCGTCGGAAGTCCTCCTCCTCCTCCCCCTGTCGAGGCCGCGTGCAGCAGATGCAGGCGATGGTGCTGCTCCCTCTGATGCTGCCACCGGCTCCGGAGCTTCGCCGCTCTCCAAAACACGTGCCGCAGCCGCGGTGCGAGCTGCTCCAGCTCGCAGCAGAACAAGTACCCATGGTCCTCCAGCTTCTCCGCGAGCTCGAACTGGTGGTTGTGCATCAGCGAGCGGTTCGGCACGACAAGGGTGAGCGGGTGCGGTCCTTCCTCGTGGTGCGGCGTTGCCATGGCGGGGAAGCCCCGCACCAGGGCGTGCTGCGGGCCCCTCTTGTGGTTCGTTGGCGGTGAGGGAAGAGCCGAAGGACGAGAAGGAGAGGGTGTGACGCCAACATCTCCTGTGAAGAAGGAGGACGATGATGATAATGCGGGTCCGGTCACTACACTGCTGGCGTAGGCTTCTAAGCACTCCAGAATCGTCCCGGCACCCGCGTGAGACACCACTAACGTCGCATCTCGAATCAGCACATCCAACTGAGGAATGTACGGGAAGGCAACAATCAGTAAACCCCCACTTTCATCACTGGTCTTCGTCGTCTGGACGTTCTTTCGATGACGTTTGCGTTGGTGCTGCTTCTTCTTTGTGGAGAGACGATGCGAGGGCTGCCGCGTCGTCGTGGAGTACTCACGGGCTCCGCCCCCCTCCCCCTCGCAAGGAGGGGAATGCCTCTGCCTTTGCTCCGGTGGGGGAGGCTCATGCAGCGACGGGGTCGTGCGGGAGCCCCACGAGTCCATGCGATCTACCCCCGATGCCGTGCCGGTGTGCCGAGACGACGTGGGGGTGGACGACGACGTCGCGGTGAGGCTGAACCCAGCGGAGCCAATGAAGGCCGAAGCGGCGGACGCGGCCGCAGCGGCAGCGGCACTGACGTGGGCAGAGAGCGTAAAGCTCGTCCCGGTGCCGCGGGCGTGGTCGTCGAGGAGCTCGTCCTCGGGTCCACGCGAGCGCAGCTGCGAGGATGGCGTCCGCAGGGGTTGAGTCGAGGACCCTGTGTGTTGTCGGGTGTGCTGAATAGCCGAGTGCGGTGTCGAATGACTGGAGTAGAGGGAGTGCCCCGAAAGCGACTCTTCGCCAGGGCCGCCACCAGCGCTGTGCGACGTGGCGATCGAAGGCAGGCGACGTTTCCTCTGCTGCTCCTCGGTTTCGGTAGGGGCTCTGGTGTGGCACACCGCGGGGTGGGGTTCCACATACGAGGAGGAGGGATCCGTTCGCAAGCTGCCGCCCCACCCAGCCTCCTCCGTAGGGTCCTGCTCGCTCCGAGAGCAGCGAGAGGGGGGGACTTCCGCCCCTCTCGAAGATCGACGACGGGAAACACGCTCGCCTTCACTGTCGCTGCGCCGGCGGCGGAAGGTAAAGCGACTCCACCGTCGCGGTGGGTCCACCAGCGTGGCGGACGAGGACAACTCTCTCTTCCTGTCTGTGCATCCTCCGGAGTTTCTCAAGCTGGGCTGCTCGGGGGGTGGAGCCATCGGCTCTTCGGTGGTGGTGGTGGTGGCATGGAAGCTGCTGCTGCTGCTACTAAGAGGAGCCATGCGGTGGTGGTCCGTGGACGAATGCACGCGATGCGAAGCAGTGGAGGGCCGTTGATGATAAATCAGCAGGGAGGAGGCGGAAGCGCTCCACTCCTCACGACGTACCCCTTCAGCACAGTGCCGAGCTGTTTGGGCGGCATATGCGCGCAGGACGTCCCAGCAACGCTCCCTACTCGCCTCTGCTTCTGCTGTGGCGTCTGCACAACGGCAGTGGGTCCGACGAATCGCCTCGTCCAGCGTCAGTGCGTCCGCCTCGCCGCCGAGCAGACCCCGTTGCAAGCGCTCCCTCACCTCCTCTCGCTGACACGAGCCGTATTGCACCAACAAGAGTGAGACCCCCCCTTTCCGGTGCAGCAAGTCGCACGCCTCCAGAGTGAGCACTTCTCGAACGAGCCCTGGAAAAGTCGTCGAGCCCACCGTGACAAGCGCATACCGTAGCACCGATGGGCCAGACGACATTTCCACTGCGGCGGCGGCGTGGTTCTCCTTCCCTTCAGTGGGTTTGTCGGCCTCGGTATCACAAGGAGAGGTGATGGTTCCACACAGCTTCTTCGCCTCGATCGTCGTGGTCGACACTGAACCAGCGGCGGTCGTCGTAGCAGAGAGCGGCATCGCATTCTTCTCCGGCTCCTTTACTTCGGAGCGATATCGTGCCGCTCGGGTCTCGGGTTGCGCCGGCTGCTCCATGAGAAGACCACGGCCATCACTCTCCTCACGCAACGACAGGGGAGTGGGACTCGTCGTCCGCGGCACCTTCCCACTCGAACGGCTTCGTGTACTCATCCCGCCACTGCTGTCACTCGTGGAGCGGCTGCTGGAGCGACTCGTGGAGTGAAGAGAGGAAACAGCGGTGGAGGTGGAGAAGGAAGCAGACGAGTCCGCACCCCATCTCGTCCTCCAGCGCCACGGCTCCTCCTTGACCCTTGGTGCGCCAGTTCCTTTGCCGAATGAAGAGCCGGATGCGGTTCGCCTAGCCTTCTTTTCCATTGCCCCATCATGGACGACGTCGGTGGTCTCCAAACAAAGAGGAGAGCACGGCAACGCGGCTCTGTCGTGGTCCGATAGGCCGTACGACTCGTCGTCCCCGGTCGTGTTCGGTGCGGCAGGAGGAAGGCTGTGTGGTCTCGCCGCCGCATAACGATAGCGAGAGCCGGCGAGGCCGCCCCATGCATGGCCGAGCAGGGTGTACGAGCTCGTGAATCGATTCAAGTACTCGTCCTCCTCCTCCTCCTCCCCCGTCTCCTCCTCACTGGTACTCGGCTCGTCGTTCCAATACGTGTACGCCTCTTCATCGTCCAGCCGCTCCAAACCTCGGCGCGCCCCTCCGACCTGTTGTGGTCGCCGGCCACGTCGCCGTCGACGCCGAAGATCCGACGTTTCAAAGCTGCCGATATTCACCAAGAGAGGAAAGATGTCGTGCGGCGCCACGAGTGCAAAGGAGTAGTCCGCTCCACCGCCCTTCGTCCCGCTCGTCGAGGTCGTCGGAGGTCCGCACAAGGGCCGCGAGAATCTTCTTCTGCGATGGGAACAGCGAAACGAGACGTCTCGCGCAGTCGGCGAAGGCATTAAGCCGCGAGGCGGGCGAGGGCGATGGTGTCTCGCTCCCAGCAGGCTGGTGGTCGCGGAAAGCGCGTGCGCCGACGTGAACTCCGACACCTCCTCCCCATCGCCACTGAGGTCTTGCGCCACGGGGGTGACGCCATCGACCCAGCCGTGGTCCCGTGTGGTCCACACCGCCTCCTCCACCCTGGCGTGAGTCGGTGACACCAACAAGGCGGCCGACGGAGGGGGGGAGGAGGAAGGCACCGGGGCGCCGGGTGGCGTAGGTTCTGGCGAGGGTTCACGGGGAATGCTCGGGTCCTCTATGGCAGTGGTGTCGTTGGTCGGGGCGGACGACGTCGGAGGATGACAAGGTGGTCCACCCACACCACCGTGTCGCGAGGATCCAGACGCCCCAGGACTGCGATGGCTTCGCGGTGGTGCCTTCACTGGCGGTGGGGCAGCCGTATTCGTGGGGAGGATGAGGACAACCGCTGAAGAAGAGGAGAAGGGCGAACGCCAGGCAGCCATCGCTACGGGATCCTCCTTACTCCACGCGTTCTCGCTCAACGGCGCACCACGCTCACCGATCCGTCGTGGGGCAGACGAAAAAGTTGACGCCAGCGCGTCGCTGTGGTGAAACAGGTCTCCCGAAGAGCCGATACACGGCGTGTTGGACCCCAAGAAGTCTTCCGCAAAGCTGCGAGGCTCTGTCGAAGAGGACGTGGTGGTAGTGGTGTAGGAGTCCGAACTTGTGCTGGTCGCGGTGTAGGTAGTGGTCGTGGTGGTGCCCTCTTCGGAGGAGGAGCTCGTTCGCGCAGAGTCCTTCACCGATCCCCTTCTCCCTACAGCTGTACGAGGACCGCGGTGAAGCGCCGCACGTGTGGCAGTCGCCTTGGTCGTGGCGGTGGCGATGTCCTCCCTCGCAGCGGTGTCGTCTTCGGAAGAGGATTCAAACCCGGAGTGAAACGCTGCCGTGAAGCAGGAGGCGGCCTCGACACCCGCCGCGGCCGCAGCGGTCGTCAGCCCGCCGGACAACACTGCACCGGCTCCTACGCGACTGGCGCTGTACGGCAAGTCGCTGCGGGGCCGCACAACGGGTTTCGGCTTCTTGACGTTGGCCATGATGAGGGTTTCTGGCTGGCCCCGCGAGCCCCCGAGCTTGCGCCACTTCCACCGGCTTCGATGTCGGTCCTGCTCGAGCGGGAAATACACCGACGAGAGGGACCGCGAGCGGGAACTCCACGACGAGGCGGACGAAGGCGTCGTCGTCGTCGTCGTGGGGGCGGGCGGACCGTGAGAGGTGGCGCTGCGATGCGTCGCAGTGGAACACCGGCCGGACAGGGGCGAGGTGCGCCCCCCAGCAGCAGTGGCGGTGAGGGAGGAGGGGGGCAGCTGAGGCACCGACTTCCACCTCGACTCCTCCACGATGCGCAGCACCCTCAAGTACGCGCCGGTAAACCACCACACAAAGCGCATCCAGCGGGTCTTTGTGCGGCGGCGACGCTCTGCCATCGCTCGCACGGTGGGCAGCAGCGGGACGGGCGGCAGCACATCCGCCGCGTGAGGGGGGGGGACGAGGTGAGTGCTGTGGTGGGTCTTCGCCGGCGCCGCACACCACCGCTGATGCCACCGCAGGAGCTCCGCCTCTTCCTTCGGAGAGACGTGGTAGCCCCGTATTTTCTCCTCCAGCGCGCGCCAGTGCACGGTGGCAATGTCGCACCAGCGCAGCCAGAGCAAGATCTGAAACGTCAAGGACGGTCGCGAGACGCAGGTCAACGACTCCATGTAGATGATCACGGGGCGGTGGTAGCGAAAGACGGGAGAGAAAAGAAGCGCCGCGCAGGACCGAAGCAGCAGCCGGAGGGCCGTCTTCCACGGCCAGAGGCCCCCACGCACGAGCATTCGCACAAGCCGTGTGACGCCACCCCCACGCTGCTCTGCAGGTTGTGGGGCTCCCTTCGCCCTCTGTCGGCGCCAGGGAAACGCTACATCTCGCCACGCCCCGCGCTGTCTCCAATGCCGGCCCAGTCGATACTCCTTTGCGATGCGCGTCAAAGCCGCCAGACACCAACTCCGCGCTGCGTGCGCTTCCTTGTAACAGTTCGTGGTATCGCAGCGATGCCAAACGTGATCGCGTTCAATGCCGCAAATCCTCTCGCCGATCCAGCGTGGAACGAACAAGTACAAGTTCAGCACACTGCAGCACACCGCCCAGAACATGCAGGCCATCACCACCGGCAGACAGACGCCGGGTCCGTTCAGCAGCAGGATATCCGGAAGGACGGGCAGCGCTGCCGCCGCCACCGTACTCGTCGTCGAGGGGCGCGTAAAGAGATGGAAGAAACTCCCATTTTTGATCTTTCGCTTCTGTGCTCGAGTGAAGTCCTCCCCCAAGGTTCGCGGCGCCGCGCGTCGGCTCTCGGCTCCCTCCTCCTCATCATCGGACGCCTCCTCCTCGGCGAGACGAACCTCCTCATCATCGGCGTGCACTCGCCCAAATCCAGTGATCAGTCCCAAGCAGTAGAAGAACGCAAAAAAAGTGGTAAAGACGCTTGAGGTATAGCTCTGGCCCACTTCACGAGCGCGCGGGATCGGCAAACACGGTGGATGTGCCCTTTCAGAGAGTTGGCGCTCCATCTGCAAGGCCATATTTTTAGAGTGTGGATCCGATGAGCAGTAAAAGTATGTGGGTCGAATGTATCGCCATTGAGGAAACGAGAAACTCCGCATGGTGGGGTCCGACGAAGGACGACCACAATGATTTTCGGAAGGGGTTCGTTGCTGGTTGGTGGCGCGTAGGGTAGTGTCTCGGATGGTGCGCAGCATCTCCGACGTGTGTCCTCCAGAGCCGAGCACCACCCCCACCCGCCACACCGGGTGACTCACGCGCAGAATGGCATCTCTCCACTCCTCCTCACGACGCTGCGCCAACAACGTCGCCTTCTGTCGTCGACGCTCCCGTTGAAAGCATCGCTCCGCACGTCGGCGACGTCGTGCCGTTGCCCGCTCCTTCGCCGGCTTTAATGCTGGACCATCCGCCTCTGTGTGGAAGTCGTGTCGACGATGTCGACGATGGCGGTGACCCGCAGCGATTCGCTGCGCCGCTGCCTCCTCCTCCTCCTCCGTGTGCAGCGTCTCATCGGGATCACACACCGAAGGCGGGTTCGATGACAAGGCAGGAATGACCTCCTCCGCGACGATCTCCTCCTCAACTCGGCCGCCGCGCAGGAACGCCAGGCCACCGTGGCCGTCAGGGGCCCAGCAGCCGCCGGAGCTGCTGCGGTGTCGCTTCGAGCGCACGCCACGGACTTCCAGGCCACGTCGCTCCGTAGGTGGGTGCCTCGTCCGAGCGGGTGATGCCGACGGAGCACCAGAAGCCACGGGACCACTGGCCAAGGAGCCATCCGGGCTCTCCTCCCCACCGCAGCCACGGTCCGCCTCACTTGTGGTGGCGGAAAAGCCAGGCAGTGGCGCGTGGGACTGCGACGGCGTGAGGCTGGAGTGCGGTGGACTTCGGCCTCCGCGAGCCTCCCCTAATGTGCCCGTCTCGTAGAAGCTGTAGCTGTCGCAGCCGCTATAGCTGCAGCTGAGGGGGCGCACACTGTGGCTGTGGTCCCCTTCTTCGGATGGCGAAGACCTGCGACGGAGCGAGTCGTCGCCACCGTTACTCTGGAATGGCGTCGTCCGCACCGCTCGGGGGTCGTGAAGCACCACGGGAATCATTGCCTTCCGCTCCGCCTTCCGCTGTCGTTGTCGTGCAGCCGGGGTCTCCTTCTGCGGCTTCATTGCAGGATTCGTTGTGGAGAGGCGGTCGTCTCGGTGGTGTGCGGGCGGTCGGCGGTACCTCTTGGAGCTTTTGGACGTGGAAGAAGCGACAGACGAAGGGAGCGGCACGTACACCGTGCCTCGCAACGGGAGCGGCGTACGGCAGTACAAGGCAAACCACGCACACCCCAGGCACAGCATGAGAAACAGCAGTAGCGTCACGTAAAAACCGACCATGAGCTGCACACGATACGGCCAGAGTCTCGGGCTAAATAACCCCGGCGGAAACGGGTTAGGTAGCCCGTAGTTCACCATAAGACGATGCAGTGCGTGGGCAAACGACGTGGAGGGCAGGGGATGGGGGCCGTACGGAAACCCACTGAGACTCCGGTTCTCAGCTGTGGCCTTCACACTGAAAGCGGATAGAAAAGAGGCGTTGAGCACCGCGGGAGACGGGCCTGCAGAAGCCTCGGCATCGCTCACCTCCGCACGAAGACGACTCGGATGGCGGAGTGCGCACATGTGAGGCACACAACAAGGGTGGGGGGGGAATATATATATAAGTGTATGTCTGTGTTTGTGTGTGTGTCTGTCTCGAGCCGTAACAAACTCAGTCAATCAATGCGTTTCTAGATCCCTATTCCGCTGGTATAGCTGGTTAACCCTCTCACACACACGTAGACGTTTTATGTTTGTTTCTGACGAAGAGCGATGCGCTGCCCTCTCTTGCTTTTGTGTATGTGTGCTTCTCCTTAGGTGTTGTGATTTCAATTTAGGATTTTCTTGGTGGGAGCCTTTTCTCCGTTCTTTCTGTTGTATTGTTATATATATTTTTTCTACTCTTTCTTTTGCACGTCGTTCCTGAATGGGGTGTCAATGAAGGTGTACTACACTTTAAAAGCAGTTGATCGAGAGACAAGCACAAAATATGAAATTTAAAAAAAAAATCAGTAATAATAAAATTTGTGCGTAAATGCAATTATATCAAAGAGAACAAAACGAAAAGAAACAAAGCAAAGGAGAAAACAAAAAAAAAAATGGGGTTGTTAGGGGGTTACGATTTAAAAAATATACCCTGGTACTAAATCATCTGTTTCACTAAGCAAAGAAAAAAAAAAAAAGAAATCGAGGAAACAACAGTCAGTAAAATGTAAAGAAAACAGCATCCAACAGCGAAAAGTACGGAATATTACCGAAGCCGAAGCACTGCGTGCCACCTATTGGCTCAGCCCTGTATTCATTAAAAATATATTATTTTTCTTTTTTTTTTTTTTCTTCTGGGCTCCCTCCCCCTCTCGATTATAAAAGAGATAGAGAGAGAGAGGGAGGGGGGGGTGGGTCGTCTTCACACTCCTTGGTTCCTATCCGCCCCCCACACACCACGAAAGCGAAAGCCTTCCAACGGAGAAGAGCACCACCAGACTCCAGACTCCCACCTTTCCCTTCACCCTTCACCAAGAACACGGGAGCGGCCCCTCGTTCATCCAGGACGACCGCCTTTGGGTTGGCCGCTCCGACTGCGCTTCGCTGCCAGACGTCGTCGTCGCGGGTCCCCTTCCGTCCAGTACCAGTGCATCCCGTCGTCCTCCCCCTCCACACTATTGAGCTGGTTGAAGTACAGGCGGTACAAGTCGGGGTTCGACGTCGCGATGTGCCGCAGCAGTGCCAAAAATTTGCCGGGGCCCGACGAAGTGCTCTGCCCCGCAGACGGCCCCACCAACCCGAGCGCGGCTCTACGAAGTGCCCCGAGCCCACCACGCGCGTCATCGTGGTTGGGACGGAGGTGGTCCACGACTTGACCGCCGTACGCACCGCGGCCCCAACGCCGGCTCATCGCCTCTTCCAACGGGTCCGCCGTCGAGCACGACCTCGCAGGTGGCGCTAAGCCCGTGTCCCAGCTCACACTGATCACACGATCATCCAGAAGAGAGCGGTGGAGGGCCTGCTGCGCCGCCACCGCTGCCATACGGCGCTCGAACACCACAAAACAAAACCCGCACGGGGACTTGAGATCGCTGCTGTGCATTGCCAGTGCGGTGGAGGAGGACGACGCCCCGTGTGGTGCGCGGCGCATCGCCTCCGATGATGCACCACCGATGATGGCGGAGCTCGTCGAGTCCCCTTCACTGAGGCCGACCACCACCTCTCGAATGTGGCCGTAGGGAGAGAAGTGCATCCAAATCTGTGCTTCCCGCGTGTGGTAGGAAAGGTTGCCGACGTACAAGGTGGTGCTCGTGTCCTGCAGCGCCTGTTGCTGAGAACGAAACGCCTCCTCCGTCAGGCGGGAGCGCAGCAGCTGGCGCCGGTCAATGTAGGCCACGGGGACCGTGTCCTGGACAAGGTCATTCGACATGGGTGGTGCGGGTCAACGTGCGCCACTCTCTTTCACTGTCTCTCTCTCCACAAAGATAAGACGTCTCTGAAATGGTGTCAGTACTGATGCAGGGAACGCGATGGCGAGATGGTGGCCCTGCGTGTGATTCGAAGAATACGAAGAGAAACACAAATATATATACGGAGTTGAAACTTGTGTGGTGTGCACTAGAAACCCTTGAGAAAGTGGTGTTTTTTGTTTTTCTGGTGGATTTAGAGTTTGGGTTCTTTTAAAAAAAAAAAATTGTTTTTCTTATTATTCCTTCTGGTATGTTGTATGAAACAGACAGAAACCAAAAAAAAAAAGTGGGAGCAACAGAACAGTAGATCCAATTAATGAAGTGCGCGATTTCCGTGGTGGAGAGTGGCCTCCATCGTTGATTTAAGGAATTTTATCATGTTGCTTCACTCTTCGTTCCCTACTTTAGACTGTTGAAATAGTCAGTGGATGCTACTACTGTTTCCTCTGCGTTTTACTTGTTGGTTGGTTCGTTGGTTCGAGCTATGCAATAGCCTGCCAACACACACACACACGTACACACACATCGTCTACTTCACACATCTCCTTCTTCACGCTCCCCGCCAAGCTCTACCGCGCGCTTCTTGGCGAGGTATTCCTTATAGCGCGCGCCGCGGGCGGGGGATGCGGCCTCATTCGGGGGCCGGGGAGACCTGCCGCCTCCGGTGGGGGCCCCCTCCACAGAAGAGGGCTCCACGATGCGAACGCCTTGGCCGCCTGCTTGAATGTCCCCGAGTGCGTGGCCGAGCTCCATCTCGACTAATCGTTTCCCATCCTCAATACGTCGCTGGACGGAGGGCTTCAGGAGATCGTCCGGGTTGTAGATCTCGACACCGAGCAGCTCCATGACTTTGCCGGTGAGCTTGAAGAAGACCACCGCCGCGACAACGGGGATGAGGAGCGGCAGAAACCGATTGAACCACTGGCCAAAAAGCAGAGAAATGTCCATATTCCGCCGATAGACGTGGCCGTACTGCACATCCTCCGTGCTCGTCGCTAACCCCGCCATCAACAGGAAGTTGAAGCACAAGGGCATCAATAAACGAACGAGAAAGACCTCATTGAAGCACAAGCTCGCATTGTCGGCAATCCTAGGGTAGATGACGTAGACGTTGAACACCTTAAACTGAAACGCCGCCCAAAATGAGCAGTACGCCATGTAGAACAGGAAAAGAACGGAAGTGACAAACTGCAGTGCCGGCGCACTCATCAGCACCTCAATCAGCCCCAATGGAAAGGTGGTGAGGAGACGGAACGGCAGGGTGACCTCACTCCAGAGAATCACGGCAGTGAGAAGGCTGCACACTCCACATCCGGTCCAGTACGCTGGACGGCGATAACGGTGCCACCGCTGCATCCACCAGGACTCCGAGTCCTCCACGATGCCACGAGAGAGGCGATCGAGCGTCTCACAATCGCGCACCGCTGCGGTCCAACGGTAGTTAATGCGAGTAGCCACCTTCAAGGACTTTTTGAGCTTCGCGTGGAGGTCCTCGAGGTGCTGTAGCGAGACATCGGAGGTACTGTGGACGGGTGCGGTGACGTGAATGCGCTGCGCGGCGACGCGGTACACCGGAATATCGGACTCCGCCTGCGCGATCACCTCCAGCATCTGAGCGAGATACGGCCGATGCTCCTCAGCCACCAGCGGGTCCATAGCCACGGTCTCGCACTTCACCTTGGCGAGATCCATGGCGGCGAGGTCGAGGTCTTCTTGAAGATCTACCGCATCGAACAGCTTGCGGCACAGCTCTCTGGATGGGTCCGAGTAGCGCCACAGCATTCGTGGCACCCCAATCAGCCCAGCGGGCATGAACAAAATGAGCATCAACAGACCCCACGCGTTCGCCAGCGACACGACCACCTTGCCCGTGCTCGCGAGGGAGGTGTAGGCGCCTTTCAGAATGATCAAGTACCCCAGCAAAATCAAAATGAGGCTCACAATCACGGCGTAGAGCTTCACATTCAGCTTCACGGAGTGCCAAAGGGCCTTCTTCCATTCAAACTCGCCGACTTCCGTGTACATTTGAGCGATCGGTAGCGAAATCCACGCACAGAAGTACGACATGCCGAAAATGATCATCCAGATAGGCTGCATCCACGTCTGGGGGGTGGTCGCATGGAATCCGGCGGTGATGTCCACCACGAGCAAGGGAAACGCGACGGCGCACGTGTACAGCGCAATCACATGCCAAACAGAGCAATATATGGGAATGTGTTTGATGCTCCACTTTGTGAAGTAGCGATACACCAGCAGGCATACGGGGAGCGTTAGGGCAAAGAAGAGCACCGCAAGCCCCACAAACACCCCAGTGCCAGCCATGAGGATGAGAATGAACACAAGTGAGCTCTCTTAGAACTCGTACAGTACTAATAACAATTAATCACAAGTAAAACTAATAATACAAAATAAAATAGTAGAAGTATAATGTATGCGATTTCGCGTAAGAATGAGAAAGGTGCGCTGTGTGGCTCGTTAATTTTGTTGTTGTTCTTGTTTTCCCTTCGCTCACACCAATAAAACTATTAAAATCTATGAAGGAGATCGCCTGTCTATACCAAGATCAAATTCCAGATGTATCCCTTATTTACTCTCTCTTTCTCTTCATGCTCGAACAGCGCATTGAAGAACACAACACACAAAACCAATAAACAATGGAAGTGAATCGAAGAGAGAGAGCGAGCGAGAGAATAAGACGGCCCCGCGTGAGCACACTCAACCACTTAGACTTCTGCCAAAAACGTTTGTCTCGCACAACCGGAAAGTGAGCAACGATATCCTTTTTTACTCTTTAGTTTGTGTGTTTTTTTGTTGTTGTTTTGTTGTTTTGTTTTGTTTTTTGTAAAAAATATGTATATGCGCATTCCGATGAATTCCAACTAATAACTCCATCCTCTCAAAACGTAGTCAGATCGGAAAAAAAAAAAAAAGGAAGTTCCGATAAAATAATGAATGTCTATAGATGTTTTTACTAGAGAGAGGTGGGGGTGGCCTCTCCCTATCGCACTGCCTCCACCTGAGGCAAAATGGAAAGACAAACCACGTCCAACTCCAGAACAAAAACGAAACACCAAATATATATATATATATATATATATCGCTTTGGGTGCTTACAGCAAGTGTTTCTTCTCCATTTCTTTAAAGTACCGAAACGTACTGACGCGTAGATCATGGCAGGAGGCCTCATCGCACACAATAATGCCATGCGGATGCAACTGAAGCGCGCTCACCGTCCACATGTGCGTCACGGGCCCCTCTACAGCCGCCTGCAGCGCTCTGGCTTTGTTGAAGCCATTGACTAAAAGCATGACTTCCTTCGCGTTCAAGACGGTGCGCACCCCCACCGTCAGGGCGCACTTGGGGACGTTCTCGTCATGGTTCCCAAAGAAGCGGCTGTTCGCCATGCGGGTGTCCTTCGTGAGTGTTTTGATCCTCGTCGAGCTGTGTAACGACGAGGCGGGCTCATTGAAAGCGATGTGCCCATCCGACCCGACGCCACCAATGAAAAGATCGATGCCGCCGACCGCTTGAATCTCTGCTTCGTATTGTTTGCACTCAGCGTCGAGGTCTGCCGCGTTTCCATTGAGGATGTGAATGTTTTCTTTTGGAATATCAATGTGGTCAAAGAAGTTCTTGAACATGAAGGTGTGGTAGCTCTCGGGGTGGTCTTCTGGCAGCCCCACATACTCATCCATGTTGAAGGTCACCACGTCGCGAAATGAAACCAGCTTGGCGCGGTTCGCTGCAATGAGTTTCTGATACAGAAGGAGAGGGGACGACCCAGTGGGGAGGCCGAGGACAAAGGGGCGCGTGGAGGTGGGTTGGGCGTGATTGATGCGGTCAATCACATGATTTGCAGCCCACTGCGACAGCAGCTCGTACGTTGGCTCAATGATAACGCGCATTGCTGTTCCAGTGATGTTAAAGAGAAAAAAATATATAGTAAAGAGGGCAGGTATTGTATTTTTTTTCTTTAGAATCGCCTGAAGTGGAAATTTCGTACGTTTCGTGGGAGCTTATTCGTGTTCCTTGCCCACAACGTATCAGCTTCAGAGTGCTGTGGTTAGAGGGGCCCTATCAGTGACAGTAGAGGAGTACAAGTGCCCTCACGGTAACGGTGAGTATTTCGGTGCCGGTTCCAAAAAAAAAAAAGCACTCGAAATTTAATCAGTTTCCTTTGTTGTTTTTTCTCTTCTGCGAAAAAAATGAATTTCAGAATTAAAACAAAAAGATATTTCAGAAAGCAATAGAAGAAAAGGTGTACGACAGGAGACGTGGCACAGAAAATTAAAAATTGTGGCATCCCATCATGATCGAGCTGCATTGATGGCACATCCTCATTGAGATCCTACTGTGGTAGTGGTGGTTTTCCGGATGTACGGTAGTCGAAGCGTACCTTTAAGCTTCCTGTACTTATTGATTACGTAGATAAATTTATACTAATATTATTTTTTATGTGTTTGTTTGTTTGAAAAAAAAAGGGGGGGCTCTTGATCATTGTGATCATATATTTGAAAAAAAAGGGGGGCTCTTGATCATTGTGATCATATATTTGAAAAAAAAGGGGGGCTCTTGATCATTGTGATCATATATTTGAAAAAAAAGGGGGGCTCTTGATCATTGTGATCATATATTTGAAAAAAAAGGGGGGCTCTTGATCATTGTGATCATATATTTGAAAAAAAAGGGGGGCTCTTGATCATTGTGATCATATATTTGAAAAAAAAGGGGGGCTCTTGATCATTGTGATCATATATTTGAAAAAAAAGGGGGGCTCTTGATCATTGTGATCATATATTTGAAAAAAAAGGGGGGCTCTTGATCATTGTGATCATATATTTGAAAAAAAAGGGGGGCTCTTGATCATTGTGATCATATATTTGAAAAAAAAGGGGGGCTCTTGATCATTGTGATCATATATTTGAAAAAAAAGGGGGGCTCTTGATCATTGTGATCATATATTTGAAAAAAAAGGGGGGCTCTTGATCATTGTGATCATATATTTGAAAAAAAAGGGGGGCTCTTGATCATTGTGATCATATATTTGAAAAAAAAGGGGGGCTCTTGATCATTGTGATCATATATTTGAAAAAAAAGGGGGGCTCTTGATCATTGTGATCATATATTTGAAAAAAAAGGGGGGCTGTTGATCATTGTGATCATATATATCGCTCTTTGTTGCGTTATGGTGCTCCTCTGAAGCGGATTAAATAGCACGAAGCAGCTGCACAGCGAGCTTTGCCTTGGTTTGCACGAGCTGAACGACCTCCGGTCCCAGCTCCGGCTCGCTCGCCCTCAATTGCAGTCGAAGGCAATCCGTCTGCATTCGTTGCTTCTCCATTCGAACTCTCAGGTCGTTGAGCTGGCCTTTAGTCATCTTGCCCGCGTTGCGTGGCGCCTCCCCTATCGATTTGGCACGCACCTCCGCCTCCATCGACTGGATCTCCGCCTTCAACGGCTCCACCGCCTCAAGAAGTGCCTCCGGGGTGAGCAGCACGAGGTCGCTGAGCACTTCACGCTCCTTGCGGATTTGGTCCAGCTCCTCTGCGATGCGGTCCACCTCCTCTTGCGACACGTCATTCGCCTTGTTGTTGTTGTTGTTGTTCTTCCCGCCCTTCTGAAACTTCCCACCCCGCTTGCCAGTGCTCTGGTTCAGCAGTACGACCTCCCCCCGCTCCACCGCTGCCTCAAAGGCGGAGCAGTCCACCTTGCGCTCCCGCTGTTCGAGGGCCTTTCGGTTTTGCTCGCGCTCCATCTCCCGTACATCCTCTAAACGCCGCGCCTCGAGATAGGCCTCCTTCTCCCGCTTCAGCTTCTCTTCCTGCGCCACGCGCTTCGCCTCCGCTGTTTCCTCGTCGTCGTCGTCCGAGTCGCTCGAGCTCGCGTTCAGGTCGATCACTTTCGTCGGGCGGGCGAACTTTTTTAATTTATTGCGTCCCAGCTTCTCCTCCTCCAGCAGCGTGCGGTGCCGCGTCGCGAGGACGTCGCACATCTGCTCGTACATTCGGCTGTTCCGCGGTAGCCCTTCGTCGTTCAGCAGCTCCGTCAGGACCGTCAGGAGAATACTGTCGTAGAACTCCGATGCCCGAGGAGCGTCGGACGAGGCCTTGGTGAAGCACTTGACGAACTGCGCCACCATGTTCGCGTAGGCCTTCGCCGCCGGCACCCCTTGCCGCAGCTCTCCAAACTGAAACGATATCTTATCAAACGTCGGCATTCACGGCGGAAGAAAAACAAAAAGTGGTTGGTGGTTCGACGATGGAAAAGGCTCAGAAACGATGAAAGATCAACTCTAGACATAAATCATCAAAATTAAGCATGAGAAACAAAAAAAATAAATCATCATCATCATCATAAAAATAAATAGATAAAAGAATATATATATATATATATATATATATATATATATATATGCGCAGGTACTGTATCATTCCAACAGGGGCGTCAAAGTCGAAGAGTACAGAATTTATTCGCAACATCTTCAAGAGAATCACAGATTTATTTCTTTTTCTTTGTTGTTGTGAGGGTTCCTTATTCTCCTTCAGAGACGTAAGAGGGGGGGCGTAGCGTAAAAAAGAGTACTCCTGCTCTATTTTTTTTTAAAGAAGAACGGGTTAGTCCTTTTTTTTTTTTTTGCAGCCGGATGTGCTGCGAGCTTCACGTCCTTCGTTGATGGAGGGGGTCATCAAGTCGGCTTTTCTGGTATTCGGCTTGTATTGTTCTTGTTTTTTCTTGTGGTTCTCCAATGGTTTCCTTCGTTCCCTGCTGCAAATGTTGGATGGTGTTTGCTCTCTCTCTCTCTCTCTCTCTCTTTCTCTCTCTCTCTCTCTCTGTTTAAAGGAGTGTTTCCACACGAGACATCTTTTTTTAGGAGGAGTCTTTATTTCTTCTGTCTATTTCTTCTGTCTTGCTTTATTGGAGGGAGGGGAGTACCGCCTTGGTTTTCGGTTAGTACTTTCGGTAGCCGTTATGGAGTGGCGATCCACTCTCCTGGTGGTGTTGCGGTGGAGTGTTGGGGGGATACGTGTAACCGTACCCGGGCATCATACCAGAGTACTGCATCTGCACTTGTTGTTGTTGTTGTTGTTGTTGTTGGTATAGCTGCATCTGCTGCGGTGTCATCGACGCATACGGAACCGTCCCCGCGCCAAATGGCACACCCGGCATCACACCCGCACTGTGAACCCCCGCCGGCACCATCACATGGCCGTACAGCGTCGTCGTCTCTGCGCCACCGGGCAACACCTTGTTATAGATCATTTCGCGAGGCGGCGGGACGCCCGGTAGCCCGCGCGGGTGCTCTGCTCCCGCACGCACCGCAGACGGCGAAACAAACGCCATGGGCGTAATGGAAGGACCGCCGGCAGCGACGTGCCGGTGCGGCTGCGGCTGCTGCGGCGTTTGGGTGGTGCTCGCGGCCGGCTGGTGTGGAGCGGCTCTCGGCACCGAGGCGGCGGCCGGCTCTGCCGTGCGCTCCGGCACGACGCCCCACGTGGGAGTTCGCTGGAGCGCTGGCCTGCGCTGCGACTCCTCCTCCAGGATACCGGGGAACAGGAAGTTGTTGTCGGCGGCCCGCGGGGGCTCCCCCCACTGCCCCTCCGCGCGTCCCCACTGCTCGCCGCGGGGGATGGGCGCGTTGAACCCCGGCACACGCCCGTGCGGATACGCCGGCGGGGCGCGGCGCAGCTCCTGCATCGCGTACAGCCACGGCGGTGGGTGGTTCGGCTTCATCCCGAGTGCGCGGAGCAGTCGCGCAGAGAGCGGCGCTGGGGTGAAGCTGGCGCCACCGCCGCCACCCGAGCTGTGCCGCTGCTGCACCATCGTGGAGCTGCCGAGGGTCTGCGCGGGGAGCCACTTGCCCTCAAAGAAGACGTCTCCCACCTTGGCGTTCAGAAACGGCGCCTGGCTCACCCCAAAGCCCTTCCGCTGCAGCGGGGTTCCAGTGGTAAAGCAGCGGATAAAGGCGCGCTGGTCAATCTTCGCGCTCGGGTCCGCCCGGTGCTTGCGGACGCCCAGCAGCTCAATAGAGGGCGGCACCACTGCCGCGGGCTCACGATCGGCCTGACGCGCTAGAAAGGGACGCAATTTATCCCAGTGACGTGGGACGGGAACACTCCCCCGGTGGGTGGCCTTTACCGCCACTGTGAAGAGCGGGTCCGCGGCATCGCCATCGTGCTCCTCCACCGCGTCCAACCCCGACACGCCAAACTGTGCCTGCGCCACGAGCTTCAGCTGATTCCACGTCATCTTGGTTCTCTTCCGCGTCACTCGCTGCGCCCGACGACGATAAATGCGGTGCTGCCCGATCCGCTGCTGGGCCAGCACGATCACTTCCTCCTCCGCCGACTTCTCCTTCACTGCGAGGAACCGTCGTGACTGCGCGAGCACTTCCTTCATCTCCAAGTCCAGCTCTGTGGAACCCGCCGCGTGGCGACGAGCCCCACGGCGATCCGCACCGGTTTCCATGTCCTCCCCCAAAGGGAGCCGCTCCACCGCCTCTGGTGCCAAAGGCTCCAGTTGATACGTCTCGTGCATGTTATTCACCGGTAACGGGACCACCACGCCCTCCGCCACCTCCACCACCCGCGACGACGAGGACGCTGCCACGCCTTCCACCTTACCGCTGGACGCGTTCTCCTGCGCCAACGCTGATTTACGTCGAAGGGCCATCAGCACCGCATTGAAATCCGCCTTGGAAGGCTTCGACTCCTCCTCCTTCTTCACCACCACCGAAGGTGAGCTCCCCAACGACCCCCCGGACAGCACCGAACCTCTTTCGACCAGTGTGGGGTTTCCCGCGGACCCCGCCGAACTCGACCCGATAACCCGGGACTGCCACGCTGCCACTTGCTTCTGCCGCTGCTTCCGTCGCTCCCGTCGAAGCTTCTCTTTCATCAACGGCACTTCACTCACAGATGACATCATCGAAAACTACTACAAAACAAAAAAAAAAACTACAATACTGGCTTCCATACCACGAAACCAACAAAACAAGAAAAGGA